>JBBKCR010167050.1:0-15737 GCA_037577295.1 Ladigesia roloffi | reverse complement strand
CTCTCTCTCTCTCTCTCTCTCTCTCTCTCTCTCTCTCTCTCTCTCTCTCTCTCTCTCTCTCTCTCTCTCTCCCTTTTCCACTCTCACTCTCTCCCACTTCTCTATCTCCGCACCCATTACATTTTTGCCCTCCCTCTTCAAAACAAGCTCAGAAGCCATGACTATAAATGTCAGGTTTTTGGACTGCATTCTAAGCCAAAGTAAACTTTTACTTGAACTTTGTTGTGCCTCGTGCCAAGTGAAAGTATTTGTACATATTAATTACAAATGGCATTTATTTAGACATTTTAATACATTTCTAAATGTCACTATCACTATTGTAACTGCTCATTTTTTAAAGCTAAATTTTTAATTAAAGAAAATAGACAGTAAACAACTGAAAACTAAATGCATTTGCATTTATCCCCCATGCCCTGGAAGCTCTAAGCTTACTCAAAGGGTGAAAAATATCATTTTCCCAACCCCTATATGACACTTTTGTCTAGTTTGATCTCCCAGCTTCCTGCTGTCTAATTGTAATTTATAATCCAAATTCCTAAAGACCATTCCTCTCCTCTGCATACCTATATCACCGAGCCCCCCCACCCCCACCCCCAACCCCCCTGGTTATGAACTGAGACACCATCGTCAACTACTAGCAAAAAAGAGCAAAACTACAAAAACATGAGATGTCTTTTATTCCTCGTGCTCTTCGATTGTTTTACAGTTGATGTTTATAGCAATTTAAGGATTTTATGTTTTTACTGGTGACTGTAAGCTCAATTCAATATTCTTTCAATAAAACTTTCAATTTAATTAATATTAAAATCAATGAAAATTTCAATCGAATGCAGTCTTCAGCTAAACCATGATCTCGGCATAAAACCGACCCATGTAAGGGGCCAAGAGGGATTACTCTATAACTCCTGAGAACCTTGATGTTTATGAGAAAGCGCGATTAGTTTAGATGTGAAAAAATGTTTTGTTGTCTAAAAAGACTGCATTAGAGCTTTCCGGGAGGGACACATCCTGTTTTCGCCTGCCAAGAAACAGAAATACTGGAGAAAGTTCTCTCTTCGCAAACAAGTCAAAGCTGCAACCCCTCTGAGAAATTTTCCACAATCATCAACTACACAATCCGGAGAACCTGCTTGCAAACCAAAACAACCTGCTACTGAGGGCCAAACCGTGATGGATGAATAACTGGATGAGAGCATCTCCAGAGCATCATTACACCTACCAATAATCCGCTTGTGGAGAGGTATTTTGGGGTGTATTTGACATCAATGATTTTCACTTCTATTTTTCTATTTCTATTTTTTCCATATAACATATAACTGAATTTTCATTAACTCATTCATATTCTGTAAGGGTTCCAATTTGGCAGATCACAAAACTAATGACTGGAAAAAACCTTTTGAGTAACCAGAAATGAATCCAAGCTGAATACCTCAATCACAAGGGAGAACTGAAATTTTCCAAAATGCATTAAATCAATTCTGTGTACATTTCATATAAGCCTCACTTTCCAGAATAATAATATTGTTCTTTTCCAACCATCACACCAGTGTAGCTGTCCTGGCAAGGTAAATGTTATCTTGGATTTCAATTCTTCTTAATTAATAAAAAAAGATTTGTCCATGTTCTCCAGCTATTATAAGTTTTATCTGTGGTTAAGAGTATTTTTAAGTCTACTTAAAACTTTCCTTAAATGGTAAGCTCATACCTTCTCACCTTTACCCTTAAGTATACAATTTCCTTTATACAATACGTCAAGCATTGAGGCATAGTATTCCCTAACTGTCATTTCCCTCATTAAGGTTTTGTGTTTCATATAACCAGGTTCACTATAGAAATGTATATGCAGGATAAGATTAATTAATTAAGATAATAAATGAATACAAAAAGACCATGAAGCCAGTGTTGAGAGATTTCTCCTGTTTAAACTACATTTTTTAAATGAATTTTTTAGTCATACATTTGACTCCTTATATTCTCACGTGAAAATACCACAGCACAGAATCATCAAGCAGGCTTGATATGAGTCACTGAGGATTCTCCCAAAGCTAAAAATAATCAAGAACACAAATTTCAAACTGATTCCACATTCAGACGCAAATGCACCAGGATGCACGTCCCAGCTCACACATTAATGAAGCCACTGGGAGAAACTGATTTTTAAATATTTTGAGATTCCCAGGGAAAATACACCATCAGTCAAACATTTCCACAACACTTCAGTTTTTTTATAATGTATCCATTTATTTAAAAAAAATTCTGTCTGACATCCCACTACGTGTTTGTGTTGTGATGCAGAGTCAAAATCTAGCCTGTGCTTTAACTTTGTTGTCAGATGATCCACAGTAAAATGATACAGTAATTGAATTAGTTTTTTGTAGGTCAGTGTGGAGAAATAAACATTAGGACAATTTACAGCGAATAGAGGCACTTAAATTGTGAACATTAGTAGTCCCACAGGAGCTAAATTGGCATTGTTACAGATGGAAGAGGAGAGATCCGAGAGCAGAAAGTAGCAGCAGTATATATATATATTAGGGCATTAACACAAAAGTCAACTAGTCAAATAGTTGACTATAGAGGCATGAGTCGACTGCTGCTGAAAGCAGACAACTAGTCATGTGGTTGTTTTTTTTCTCTGCCCCTGATTGGCTTACGCTGACACTAGTAACTGGTTTAACCAATTAATATAGTCCCTTTCTTAAAATGGGCAAAGACCACAACAAGATGAGAGAGATGGTTGCCGAGAACACAGAAACAGAACACAAGTGAGGAGATCCTTCACTCTAGACACACAAACAGCACGGAGATCTGCAGAAGCTCCAAGTCGGAGTTAAAATGCCGGGTTCTGCATTGCATCTGAAATGGCACCACTAGCTAACATGCTAACGCTAGCACTGCAGGGAGTCCGGTCTAGAGGAAATTTACCAGAACACTCAAGGTATCAACCTCTGTTTTGTTTAGTTTCATTGTCATGTTGACTGTTTACATTACAGAAAACTTTAATAAAAGTTATTAAAGTGTAAAAAACACACTACAGGCTGATCCAACTTTGATGTAATGTCTTTAAAACAAGTCAAAATGAGGCTCAGTATTGTGAGTTGCCTCAACGTGCCTGAATGACATCCCTACAACATCTGGGCACGCTCCTGATGAGGTGGCGGATGGTCTCCTGAGGGATCTTCTCCCAGACCTGGACTAAAGCATCCACCAACTCCTGGACAGCCTGTAGTGCAACCTGGAATTGTTGGATGGGGCAAGACATGATGTCCTCAGTTGGATTCAGGTCTGGGGAACAGGCAGGCCGGTCCATTGCATTAATGTCTTTGTCTTGCAGGAAGTGCTGACACACTCCTTCCACATGATTGTGTAGCATTGTCTTGTATTAGGAGGAACCCAGGACCAACTGCACCAGCATATGGTTTCACAAGGTGTCTGAGGAACCCATCTCAGTACCTAAGGACTGTGAAGCTCCCTATGAAGGGAATGAAGGGCTGTGTGGCCCCCGCAAAGAAATGCCACCCCACACCATTTCTGACCAACTGCCAAATCGGTCATGCTGGAGAATGTTTCAGGCAGCAGAACGTTCTCCTGTCACATGTGCTCAGTGTGAACTTTCTTTCATCTGTGAAGAGCACAGGTCACCAGTGGCAAATCTGCCAATCTTAGTGTTCTCTGGCAAATACCAAATGTTCTGCACGGTGTGGGGCTGTAAGCACAACCCTCACCTGTAGATGTTGGGCCCTCATACAACCCTCATAGAGTATATTTCTGACTGTTTGATCAGACACATGCACATTTGTGGCCGACTGGAAGTCATTTTGCAGGGCTCTGGCAGTGCTCCTCCTGCTCCTCCTTGCACAAAGGTGGAGGTAGAGGTTCTGCAGCTGGCTTGTTGCCCTCCTACGGTCTCCTCTACGTCTCCTGATGTACTGGTAGCGCCTCCCTTCTCTGGACACTATGCTGACAGGCACAGAAAACCTGCTTGCCAACAGCTCACATTGATGTGCCATCCTGGATGAGCTGCACTACCTGAGCCAGGCTACCACCACAGTGAAAGCATCACCAGCATTCAAAAATGACCCAAATATTAACCAGAAAGCATAGGAACTGAGAAGTGAACAGTGGTCACCATCTACAGATTTTCCACACCTTTATTGGGGATGTCTTGCTAATTGTATATAATTTCCACCTGTATGTGTGCAAATGTAGAAAAGTTGTGCATATGCTTGAGACATTAACATGCTTTCTTATGGGAAGACTAATTTATGAACAAAAAATACTAGTTAAAAAATACCACCACATTCAATATTTCAGAGACTATAATTTAAATGACATAGATAAATAGTATCATATCACTCACATTTAAGTGACACCAGGAACAAGATAAACTTTGTGAAGCCTCTGAAATTTTACAGGTATTGTTTTGATTTATTGGCAACAAAGAGGGTTGTTAATCTCTGAGGGAAACATAAATAGATATGCTTAAAGTCCTGCAATGCTTTTTGTAATGTTTTCCCATCTATTTCATTGCTTACAGCCTCCATGTGAGCCTAAAAATAAATTCTGATCACTATACAATTTGCGGCAGTGTTCGTGCACATTGTATACAGAAACACTCCCACAAATTGCAAAAGCAATAACCAAAAATCAAATGGTCTGCTCTTATTTTTTTCATGTCTGTATATTGTTTTTGCCACTATATGTAAATCACTATTTCTTATCACTGTTTAAGCAGTGTATTGTAATTCTAATCATTTTTTGTTAATTTTGAGTGTATTAATCTAGAATCTCCCATACTTGTGTCTTTGTTATACCTGTTATTATTTTTTTTGGAGCAACTCCAGGCCCCTAGTTTACATTTATGTTTTGTTTCTCGTTTGTTTTATAGATCTTGCCATTACATCCTGTCTGCTTCGACCTTCAGTCATTACAAGAGCATATCTGGGGTTAAGATCCAGAAGCGGGAATGTAAACATCTGGATGAAGGGAAAGGGAATAATTGATGTGAGGACGGAACTGTATCTGCCCATTCAACATAACATTCATTCCTTAGCTACAGACTGTTTACAACAGAGACCTACAAAGAACTGCTCTGTTCTTCATAGGTCTCTGGTGTAAACAGAGATAAACTATGCCAGGATGGTCAAGGATGGACCTGATGTGCGTGACCATAGTCCAACGTATTTATCAGTCCTAAAAAAAAATTGGATATTGGTGCCATTGTGCAGTAATAAAAATGTATCTGGCTGCAGGCTTGCATCCAAAATGCCTTTAATTCTGGGTTTTGTATCTCATTATTGAACACATGGTTACAGAAAGAAGTGTAAATCAGTCATATTAATGATGTACTAAAAGTGCTTCTTTTATCTTGCATTAGTATTGTGGAGCTACTGGATACTGTATGGTAAACAGAACAAATTGGTTTTAAGACAGACAATGGAGAAGATATCTTTATATAATTGTAATGATTGACAGGTAGGCAGCTCCAGTAGTGCTTTTTCTATTTAATCTGACAAAGTTTAATAATTCTTTTTCTGGATATTGTCCTGGGAGCGGGGAGTACAATTGTGATTTGCCCACTCAAACACTTCTGATTTAGCTCAGCATGTAATTGCCAGGTTCAGCTGAGGAATTATACCGGCCCTCCAGCAGGGGCAGTGCATGACATTTTGCATCATATTTGCATCATTAACTGTACTTGTATAACTATTACTCAGAGGCCATTTTTTCAATAGCAAGTGAATGGGGGAATGGTGAGAATAGCTGTAAGATCTTCAGATGTTAGGCTCACCTCAGATATTGCAAAACATCCCCCGCCCCCGTACCCCCCGGCCTTTTCCAACAATTCCAAAACAATTCCAAAATAACCACCTAGTAGCACACTAGCAACTACCTGGAGCAACATGCCAATGATTACCTTACTGAAATGCATTTCTTATTCAGACGATGCAAGTTTCTGCAAGGCAAAACACAGACGATGCAAGTTTCTGCAAGGCAAAAAGGCTTCCTGAGAAGAGTGAGCAGCAAGGGAGGCTACTACAGAAGAAAGCAAGAAGTCAGGGAAAGACAGCCTGCTTGCTGACTGATGGGAAGAAAACTTGTCCAGAATAAAGTGGGTCTCAGTTGGACCGGTGTCTCACCTAACTTAGTGATTCTGTGTTTAAAACCTGATATTAAACACTAAAGCTTAGATCCAGTACTTGTCCAATACTGGAAGACCCTTGATAGTAATAGAGAAACAAAGATTTTTCAGAAGCACCATTACAGTTTGAACCAGAAGAAATGAATATTCAAAAGAAAATATCTTCTTTGTCCAACTGGAAAATAACTGAGCACCTTAAAATGCTTTTACTTTTCTATTACTTTTCTGATCTTTATCAAAATAAGATAAACCATAAGATCTACACGTAAACCTGTTTGTACAACACCTGAACTTTGTCTTAGACATCAAATTCAAGTCTCAACTTATCTGTGCTGAGATTTTTTTTCTGAGAGTTGCCTTATTTGTAGGGCCTACTTATAAATATCAATTTTCACTTCCGTCTTAAGTAGATTTTTTTCTTTTGCTACATATTTATCCTAAAGCGGGGTTAGGAGAAACAAGTCAGGCTTCAATAATCTCCAAATAAGAAGATGATTTATTTCAGATGAGACAAAATAGACTGTTATGTGCAGAAAAAAATGATATTTGGGGGACCCTGGGTAGTTATTCATATATGCTTAAATGAACAATTCCTATTTTATTACTAATTTTGACTCCTAATTTTTTCAGTTAAACTATGGACTGCTGGCGTACATTCTGAGTTAGTTTCTGAGCTTTGTATTAATTGGTTTAACTATGGAAGTTCTGCGCCTCTTATTTAGGAGTAGTTTACCAGGCCTAGTCCTGGACCATGCAGAATTCTGAAAGGACATTTTTTAATCCTTATCTGGGAAACCAGCCTTTTATTTTTTGTCTTTGAATGTGGTAAAAAAACAACAACATAGTTTTGTTGTGCACAACATTTAAAATCTTACATCTTCATGTAAAGCAGACACTTTTATCCACAGCAACATTCATGAGTCACAAGAAAACATGTCCTTCATACTAGTGAACCTAGACTCAATACACTATATGGACAAAAATATTTGAACAACTAACACCAACTTTACACTAACAGGGATGTTAATGACATTCAAATACATAGATGGTGATAATTTGGTGTTGATCCCCCATTCACAACTTCTGAAACTATGAATACACATTATTTTTATTTCATGTTTCAGATACAGTAATTTAATTGATCATAACAATGATAAATATCAACAGGTTAACTCTGAATGACACCAGGAACAATAGATCCTTAGTACAGTTTCAGAATTTTTACAGGTGTTTTTAACAGTTTGGAATTAATTGAATTGTGTTTCATTTCATTTGACTTATTGGCAAATATGTATTTTCTGGATGAGACATGAATAAAATGCTGTAATGTTCTTTCTGTTTCGTTACTATTTTGTGGTTTACAGTCTTAGCCCCACCACCTTGATATTCTGTTCAAATGTGTTTTGTTCCTGTCTCCTCCCATTTTCCATTATCTAGTCAATGTATGTTATATACACACACACACACAGACACACATTTACTTTCTCTACATTTACAAAAGTATTGTGACACCTGACCGTTACACCAACAGGGATTGACATTAACATTGCGTTTAACTACAGAGACATTAATATGAAGTTGGTTTGCCTTTTTGCAGCTGTAATGGCTTCCACTTGTCACTGAAAGCTTTCCACATTTATTTTTGTGGTCATTTGTGGCCATTCATTCTGTAGAGCATGTATGAGGTCAGGCAATGATTTTGAACAAGAAGGCCTGGTTCGCAATCTCCATTCCAGTTAATCCTAAAGTTGGTTGAGGTTGAAGTTAGGGTTCTATGTGGGCCTATCAAATTTTTCAACAACAAACACATACAAACATGTCTTTATGGACCTTGCATTGTGCACTGGGGTACAGCCTTGCAGGAATAGAAAAGGTCTCCCAACTGTGTCCACAAGGCTGGAGGCATGGTGTTGTACAAAATGTCTTGGTTTGTTGAAGCATTAATATCGCCCATGGCTAGAAGGGGCCAAGCCCAAACCCTGAAAAACACGTGCGTCCCTATACTTTTTCTCATATAGTGTAGTAGACTAGTATGCTAAGATTCTACTGTAGATGGAGGCCCAGCTAGGGCCCTTTTAGATAATATATGCACGTTTGTGCTACCTGTACATTTGTTTTGGTAGTGACCTGAGTTTTATGCCCTGAACATGTAATCCTAAGAGGTCACTGCAGAAGTGAGTTATGCTGATTCAAATACTTTTTCAAGAAACCCACCAATGCTCATGTGATTCTGATGGGGAAAGCTAGATATTTTTTAAAATGATAAATTCAACTCGAGTGACACTGGTTGCAATGAATCGAAGGTTTTATAGGGGCTGAGTGGGTAGGGGTCCCTGATATCCATTAAGAAGTCGGGACTTTTGGTTTGCAGGTTGACTGAAGAGATGTTTAACACGAATGTTTTGCTTCAGAGACTGTGTGAACTTCCTTACCCTCCCAAGAGGGAGAACATGCCTGTGCTCCACTTGGAGCTCTGAATGACTGGAAATGACAGCAGGGGTAGAGGAAACTCACTGGAACCGGGCGGCTTTTCGTCAGACGAGGCTTCTTTTGTGAATGGAAACGAAAAAGGATATAGACTCTCTCCATGAAGCCACTGACGTTAATTTAATAACACAAGGTAATATTAATGGTACTGAGAGGCTGTGTTTATCCTTATCAGCTGAGTTGTTGTTGTTAGCTTCGACAAAAGCTAGGTAGCTAGCCAGCTGTCACTAGACTCCTAAATGTATTCATAAAAGTACGATGCCAAGCTATATAAAGCTGCCAGGTTGTCTTAGACAACTGTTTGTAAGTTGCTGGCATCCTTATCTCGAAGGTTCTGGATGACATGGAGGAAAGGATGCTCAGAAGCTAACTTAGCTAGCCTAGCTGCAGAAGACTGAAACTGAATCTCCAGGCAAGCTAATGCGGCATTATTGCAATGTTGTCCTCCCCGTCTATATTTTTCACTTTAAAGCAGCTGTTTAGCTATTTGCTACGATATACGTTTTTAACTAGTTGGTTAGCCGGTAATACTGACATTTTGTCCATATCGTGCAGCCTTAATTTCTAGCTTACCATATGGAGACACACTCTTATTCATTATTTTAAACACATTTTTGAAATTCCTGTTAAACGATGGACATTTGTTGCGTGAACAACAATAAAAGTCTAATACAACAGGTTTCCTTTATAATATGAAAATAGTTTGTAACAGTGCATGTCTAATATCCTGGTAACTGGTTGGGTAGTGGTGGTGCAGGGTTAAATTCTGGACTGTCTTTTAACATTGAAAGCACTAGTTAACTGTTCCATAATTTAATATAAAATATCTAATACCCGTCTGGTGATCCACATTATGTTGGATTATTATACATTACTTAACCTAAATTGTATAGATTTATGGTACATTTTTAAGCAGAATATTTTAGGAAGCCTCGGTAAAACTACTGATGATATAAATCTTGAATCAAATTGTTTGCTAGGAGTTACGGCTGCATGACATGGACAGAAATATCAGTCTTGCGAGTTCATGGAAACGTAATGCAGCTGTGATGCCCTCTCCTTAATGTGTGCTATTTACTGTTTTAAACTAACCGAACTTATATTTGTTCACTGAACCCCCACCATTAACCGCAGATATACCCAAAAAATGTTTTTTATTATTTTGCGATGTCTTGGCCTCATCCACCACGCACCCTTGTCCAGGTTACTAAGCACTGCACCCAAACATAAATCCTGCAGGAGGGGGCTTGGCGGACGAGGCGTGGACATCACAGCTGTTTTCGTGGCAATATATAATTTGTCATTTATATTTGTGCTAATTTATTTTGTAAAATATATATCAATATAAAATCAGCTATATTTCAATATAAAATAGTAAACTATAAATGTTTTGGTTCTGTGAAGAGAACACAAAGAAAGTGCATCTTGGGATAGTGAAATACCGAAATTAAAGGGGAGGTTTGAAAGTAGCCAATCTGAAAATGCTTTTTATTTCTCCTTGCTGCTGCTAGGAAACCTATAAACTGCCCTTAAATATGTTATATGTAGGTTTTTTTTGCTAATTTAGCTGCATTTAAGTCTGCCGTAGATGTTCACGAAAAGCATCATCCTTCTTTTCCTCTTTAAATCCAATTTTATTGATTACCTAAATCACTACACATTCAGTAGTAAACCAGACTGAGATTCTCTGAAAAAGGAATAGAAAGCTGAAAAAGTCAAATCACAGTGGGGGCCGGTGGTGTAGCCCAGATTTGTTTTGTTTGTGTTATATGATAGGCGAGGCAAGTTTATTTATATAGCACATTTCGTAGACAAAGTGATTCACATAAAATGAAGTAAAACCAAGCATGAAAAAGAATTTCACTGTGCACTAAATAACATGTAAAATCTTGCTTCTTTGCGATCATTATAATGTTGAGACTCAAGCATAAGGTACTGAAACAGTGGGTCTAAGTGTTCACTGTTTCAACCCAGTGTTAAAGTTAAAGGGTTAAAGAGTTAAATCTGTCATTTACCAGCAGCACTATATATGGTTCTCCTTGGAAAATACGTCTGTCTGTTTTTCCTGTTGGCTGCAGTGTAGCATGTTAGACGTGGGAAAGTGGCCAGTGTTTGCTCTCCTGCCTCCTGAGGAACTGCGACTCATCCGCCAGGCCTGCGTGTTTGGCAGCGCTGCTAATGAAGCTCTTTATGTTACGGTCAATGATGAGGTAGGTTTTGCTCATTAAGGGACAGCACTGGTATGTATTACTATAATTACATTTATTTTGTATTGTTTTATTATTTATCAAAACAATTAATGAACTATACATACTTTGTAGAGACTGTAGTTTGGACACAAATTATGAGTCATGTTCTGAGTGCACTGTCAGGAACTGGGAGGAGAGTAACACCCCACCCCAACACACACACACACAGGCAGACATACACACACAGAGTGATAAGCAGATAGAGGTAAGCTATATATAGGCCTGTAATACAACACAAGCCTTGCTTGGATCCTGAGTAGAAAGGTGTTTGTGTGTGTGTCTGTTGGAGTCAAGCCATCATGTACAATCTACTATAGCTTTTATAAAACAAATTCATATGCATATTTCTTTATATGTGTTTTGATTCGGTGTTTTTTTTATCAGTTTGTATCATATTCACTTCAAAATTGTGTACAAGTGTTGCATGGGGCTGGCTTTTTTTATATTGATTCAATCCTTTTCATTGTTCGTGTGTGTATATATAAAGTGCAGGGTATGCACTGTCTAGAGGATTTAATAGGATATGAAGGCGGAGTTATTAAAATATAGAATAATCATTTTGTGAAATGTTAAGTAAATTGATTATTCATTGTTTCATTCATTTCTTACACCTGATTGTAGTCCAGTAATTTATCTGGATGTGTTTACAGGTGTTTGCTCTGGGAACAAACAGCAGCGGCTGTTTGGGCCTGGGGGACCTGCAGAGCACCATTGAGCCCAGAAGGATAGACGTCTTGAGTGGGAAGAAGATTGTGTCACTAAGCTATGGCACAGGACCACATGTGGTCATTGCAACTGCAGGTGTGATAGGTTTACTTAGTCCTTAATTTATTAAATTAGTGGTGAGAGTGTGGTTTAATTATTGAAGATAGAATATTAAAATGTTTGTTTGGAAAACAACTGTAAATCTTGTAACTTGATAGAAAACAGAAGAAATCTATTGATCAAATAAAAGGCCTACCAATATCTCAAAATTATTTAGATGCTGTGAGAATCAAAGAGGATTTGAACCAGTGTTTGAATGCTTAGGCAGGATATTTACACATGCCCTATATGATTGCATTTTCTTTTATATCATGTAGTTTTTAAATGTCTTTTTCATCATTCTGTGCAGAAGGAGATGTCTTTGCATGGGGCCACAACGGCTACAGCCAGTTGGGAAATGGCACAACCAACCATGGTGTGACTCCTGCCCTGGTCTCCACCAACCTTATTAACAAGAGAGTGACTGAGGTGGCCTGTGGCTCCCATCACACCATTGCTCTCACCACTGATGGAGAGGTGCTGTTCATAAATAATGACCCAAATGCTTAGCCTGTTATTTGGTAGTACAACAAGATAGCTTAATTTCTCACTGATTTGCATGTCATTGACTGAAATAAGTATCTGATCCCCTACAACCCAGCCAGATTTCTGTCTCCCACAGACAGGATGTATGTTCATGTTGCACACAGTTTACAATCAGTTACAGATACTCCTGATCTTAACTCATTTTGTATAAAGCAAACCTGTCCACAGAATCAGTCTCTTCCTTTCCAGCCTCTCCACCACAATGGACAAGTCCGAAGAGCTGTCAGAGGATATCAGGGACAAGATTGTAGACCTGCACAAGAAGCTTGGTGAGAAACTGATGACTGTTGGTGTGATTAATCGGAAATAGAAGAAATATAAAAGGACCATCAGTTACCCTCAGTCTGGAGCTTCATGCAGTATCTTGCCTCATGTTTGTATGGAAAGGTGAGAGATCAGCCCAAAACTACACAAGAGTGTCGTTATTGATCTGAAACAATTGGAACCACAGTTACTAAGAACACCACTGGTAACAAACTACATCATAATGGACTGAAATCTAGCAGTGCTGCACGGTCCACCTGCTCAAGATGGCACATGTACAGACAATCTTTGCCAGGAAACATATAAATGTTTCTGAGAAAACTTGGGAGAAAGTGGCCAAAAATTAGGCCAAAATCTCTAACCCTAACTTGACATGCCGTGATGGGAGGAAGATGTTGAATATGACCTGAAGAATACCCTGAGTGGTCCCAACTGCCTTCAGATTTTTAGCAAGCTACTCCCATGTTGTTTGGGCTCTTCCCTCAGTTTTCTCATTATTGTCCTCACCCCATGAGGCAAGGTACTGCATTAAGGTCCTGATTGAGGGTAGTTGATGGTCATTTTTTATTTATACCATTTCTGAATAATCGCACCAAAAGTTGTCAACTCCTCACCAAGCTTCTTGCTGATGGTTTTGTGACCCATTCCAGCCTTGTGCTGGTCTACAGTCTGGCCCTGATGCCCTTTGACAGATCTTAGGTCTTGGTCATTGTGGTGGAGAGGGTGGAATGGAAGAAACTTACTCTGTGGACAGGTGTGTTCCTAAACAATTATAACCAGCAGAAAGATTGTGTTATATTTTCCAACATAGTTGCATTTTTCGCAGCTAAAACCTGACATCAGAGTAGGATGACCAATTGAGCAGAAAATATTAGTGTTTAGGCTAACTCATTAATACATTAATATCATACATATTTAGAGACAGGCTAAGTTCAAATACTTACCAAAAGATGTACAACATACTAAGTATTATGTTGCCCAAATGTCTGTTAAAATATAGCTCTCTATGTTTAAGCTAAAGATCCTGGCTAGGATATGTGGCATTTTACAGCGATGTACTTGTCTCACAATAGTCAACAAGAAACACCAGAACCGAAAAATGACATCTAACAGGTCAGACTGTGTCACGTATCCTACAAATGTGGTTTGATTTTTTTAAAAATTAAGATAAAAATAAAATAAAAAATTAAAATGATTGTTTTGTGGAAAAAGAGAAAGTGACCCAGTTGGCTCCTCAGACATGATCACCTTTGTGAAATATTTAAGAAGATGAGTTGAGAGCTAGAACAGCCTCCTGCCCAATAATCATTCACCACCAATCTTTCTGAAACATTATACTGTTGTATTATATTACATTACGTTACTTTGTTGTGATCTCTGTCGTAACTTGCACTCCCCCCCCCCATGTTCAGGTGTACGCCTGGGGCTACAACAATTCTGGCCAGGTGGGCTCTGGTTCTACAGCCAACCAGCCGACCCCACGCAGGGTCAGCAGCTGCCTACAGAACAAGGTGGTTGTCAACATCGCCTGTGGGCAGCTCTGCTCCATGGCTGTCCTAGACAACGGAGAGGTGACTAATCCTTTCCCTCATGATACATTATCAGTCTGACTGATAGTATGCCAAGGTGCCGCATATCATTTTGTGTGAGCTGATTCAGATTTTTTGTTTGACCTTATTTAATGCAGATTATATCCAAATTATTTTGTGGTTGTACCCTGTAAATTTCCGCACAAGTCAGTTTTTTTTAAGGCATTGTTGCTGCTTTGATTCTGGATGTGTGCCATGTTCTGACTGAATGTTGTGTTTGTCAGATCTACGGCTGGGGCTATAACTGTAATGGGCAACTGGGTTTGGGCCATAACGGCAACCAGCAGACACCCTGTCGAATCGCTGCACTGCAGGGAGTCACCATTGTACAGGTGAGGCAACAGTGTTTCAAGTTTTATCTTTCTTGTTTGTAAGCTCTTAAAAGGATAATGTCATGCACATGGCCAACACAAGTCTCATTACACTACATTCATTCATTCATTTAGCTGACAATTTTATCCAAATCGACTTACAGTACAATGGAACACACAACTCCAGAAGGAAAAAATCAGAGAAGAGTACTAAATGCTGAAGTCTGGGTACTGACAGGCTTCTATTTTTGTATACACTAAAATATAATTGGATTAGAAGTAAAACTCTGTAAATAATAAGAAAATTAAGTATGGAAAGTTTTCTTGTGTAGTGTCAAACCCAACATAATTAGGCAGTAAAATATTAAGCTTGGAATAAGGACCATACACCCTGAAAAATCTTTTGTCACCTCATTAAGGTACTAAATTCAGATTTTCAGCACATTGCTGGACCTGTAGGTCTGTATTTCACAAACAAGATGGAACATTTTGCCAAGTGAAATGATAAGATTTGTTTACCCAGTTAATTGCTACCATTAACATAGAAATGTAAATGTATGTTTTTGTCAGGTGGCCTGCGGCTATGCACATACACTGGCACTTACAGATGAGGGATTTGTTTACGCCTGGGGAGCCAACTCTTATGGCCAGCTGGGCACTGGAAACAAGAACAACCAAGCATTACCCACACTCATCAACATGGATAAGGAAAGGTAAGAAGAAGACAGCCCTGTTACCATTTCAAATATGCCTGCACTTACCAGCTTCAGTGAAAAATACAGCATCTTACAAAAGTATAAAAATTAATCAGTTTTGTCTGCATTATAAGTGACACATTGTTTTTGTGAGTATTTTATTGTGAACCAATGTGCTCCTAAATGTTCAATTCAAAATAAATTGTCTATGTAGAACGTTCACCTTTTTGGTATTCAGCCACTTCTGTGTTGAGGTGGCCTTGTTCTTAAGATAGGGTCCATTGTATCTATCCATCTTTTTCAGCAACATAATCCAACCCCACAAAGTTCACTGTTGAGATGGTGTGGACAGTTAACCTGACACTGAACAATGTTGATCAGTTTTTCCCAGAAATGGTGAACTTATTGTTAGAGGTCCATAAGCCACCTGTTTGAGCCAACTTTAGTGGAGTATCTTTTATCTGTAAACTTCCAAAGCATAGGGACCATGTTGTGGCACAGCCTTTTGAAATAATACACATCATAGAATATACAAGTGCTTTTGTAATTCAGACACATCTAATAACGTAAGGAGGTTGCATGAATTTGCAAGGCACAGTTGAGATTCAATGTTCTTTCTCCTAAAATGTACCATTATTTATATATATATA
>JBBKCR010167019.1:0-15744 GCA_037577295.1 Ladigesia roloffi | reverse complement strand
GGGAAAGATGATCAATTTTCCGGAACAGACATTAAAAAAAGAGAACAATCCCGGGAAAACCAGAACGTGTGGCAACCCTACCTCCACCACGGAACATTGTTTGCCGCTGCCATCCCTCTGTGATGACTGGCATCATGAACAGATCCCGACCAATTTGCCTCAACAATAGTAAAAAATGTGGGTTGCCTCACATATTACCTATGGTTAGTGAAACCAGTAATGTGTAATGCTTTTAACAAGGACAACATCTAAATCAAGTTGTTACCTGCACATTGCTAATATGAATGCTAATAGTCTCCCTCATTTATTAAAGGAGCTTTAATAGGAATGTGAGTGCCATTGATGCATCCAATTACATTTGAAAATCCTGAAACAGGAAGTAATTCATGGAAGTATCGTTTGTTTGTGTGCGCGTGTGTATGTGTGTGTGTGTGTGTACAGGATGAATACATGTAAAGATAGAAATAGTAGATATTCAGTATGTCGATTTAACTACAAACGACAAACCTGCTGCTAACCCAGTGGAATTCATTAATAAACACGTTTATGACCAGAGAACTGCCCAAAACATGTGTAAGAAGTGTTTAAATGCATCACATACTGTGCGAATGGATCTACACAGTTGACACATGCTCAGCATCGCCCCACATTACACAGAAATGCCCTGACGCAAAAATCTGAAGACAGAATGTTGTCTTCACTATGAGCTGACCCGCGGTTTACGACATTTGCAATATGAGGTTTCAAGATATGTGATAAATAAATTAACAATTCTTTTGAAAACCGATAAAGTTCTTTCAAATTATCATCAGGAAACAAAAATACATCAATACGCGGTCTTACAAGTCTCTCCCGGCGAAAAAAAAAACGCAGTAACCTACTGAAACAAACAGACACCCGAAATATCAGAGTTAGTTGCAATGGTTACTTACATACCCAGAGAGTTACCTCCGTTTTTGGAATCCACCAACTTACCCGGGTATGTCACATACCCTGCTTTCTGGTCTATAATTAATAATAATAATAATAATAAATAAGATAAAAATATATCAGTTAAAACAGGAGTTCCCCATTAAAATGTCGTACTAATCAGAATCAACGGGTCAATTAGTAAAAAAAAAAAAAAAACAAGAAAATTTTAATTCGTATTTCATCCACCATTTATTGTTTTTCTTAGAACAAAATAAATTCTTAAGAATTTTTTAAGCCAGGTGTAACAAACACAAGCAGCGAGTGGCAAAGTGGATAACAGAGAAAAAGGCAAATTTTATTCCTAAAGGAATATATCAGTTTGGACAGAACAGCTTTGGCAGTGGACCAGCAGGGGGCACTGTGGCACTAAATAGTAACTGAACAATAACCCAATATTTTCTACACACAACAAGGACAGGACTTGAATCTTCACGGGGAAAACTGGGTGGACACACACAAACACACACACACACGCACATCTTGAAATCTGAAGAGAGCACCTGAATCTTTGCCGCTCAAGTGCAGGCGCATTGATGTTCAGCATGTTTTGGTTTAATTAGGCACTTCGTCGTTTTGGCACAGCTAAGTCACAGCTTGCAATGCATGTTGGGAAACGTAGGATGAAGCTTGAAGCATACAGAAAGCAGCGCTTGAACCCTTTCAGTCTGGGAGACGCCCACTTCAAAACAACACAAAATTAAACAAACAAACAGAGGCCGTAAGACTCTTCCCAAGGTGCTTCTTGCAGCCACAGGTGGTCAATGAGGTTTTCTGGCATGCAAAAGTACAAAAAGTCACCTCGGCGCTATCAAACAGGAGGGTCCATGGCCGTCCCAGACTCAGAGCCACTGCAGAGCTTCCACTCCTCCCTGCTCTGACTCGTCTTGAGGGGCAGAGGGTGTGGGGTGGGGGAGGGGGCTTTGTGCAGGGCAGGGAAGGTGGTAGCTACAGTACAGGGGCTCTGCTAGAGTTCTGCGCTGGGAATGATCCGGAAGGGGCTAGGAATGATCCGGAAGAGGCTGGGAGAGCGGGACGGGCAGCAGGGTGTCACCTAGGAGGATTTCTCCTTCCGGGCTCTCGGCGAGTCGGCTCCATTAGCACTGACCAAACCGTTCACACCGTTCACTGAAAAAAAAAAAAGTCATAAATAAGGACGATTATCTAAACTACTGATTTATTTAATTAATTTAATGATTATTAATTGAATTGACTATTAGCAAATACTATTTTCTGATATTTTGTTTCAGATAATGTGAATCTGGTTAAACATGAGAAGAATAAATAATAATTTAATGAACTGTTTAACTGAAGTTGTGTCAGGCTGAGATGCACCAAGATGAGTTTTGGGAAAACTGAGGAGGTGCAGAAGGGAGATCTAACCTTTCCTACTCTTGGTTTTGGTGGAGGTGGTTTTCTTCTTCTGGGAGGTATTCTGGGCATATTCTCTCCAGCGCCGCAGCTGGAAGTTGATGAATTTCCACATCATGAAGGCCTGAGTAGCGCAGATCGCAGCCAGAACTGTCATCCTGCAGAGCATATGCCCATCAGACAAGAGAAAAGACAAAAAAAAAAAAACAGGCAGGATTCCGACCCCACCCTGTATAGTGTGTGTGTGGACTGTATGGAGTGTATGGCGGGTGTGGAGGGTGTACTGAGAATGCTTAGAGTTTGTTGAGTGCATGGACTATATATAGACTATAGCAGGGGTATTCAATTAAAAGTCACCGAGGTCCAGTTATTACACTTCGTCCCAGTAGAAGGCCCGAATTGAAGTCCATCTTGTGTCTTATAGCCTTCCCCTATGTCCACATTTTCATATAGTTTACTCAAAATGTATTGTTCATTTCCAATGCAGAAAATGAACTGAGTTCATGAATAACATATTTTACCATAAATAAAAGGAGACCCAGGCAATTACCTTTAAGTTACAAAACGCATTCCGTTATCGATCAGAACATGCTGTTTGTTTTTTTTTCCTCGGTTCGGGTTGGGTTTTGGGTAGGGCTGCACCCAAATAGTCGACTAAACGTTAGTCGATATGAAGAAGGCTTGGTTGAATACGTTTCGTTTTGTGGCAAACAAACACAAACCAAGAATAAGAAATAAAATCCCTCTAATTTTAATCCATTCTTATGACTGTAATTACTATATTTTTCAGCCTATAAGACGCTCCGGAATATAAGACGCAGCCAATTTTCAAGGAGGAAAATCTGTCCCAAAACTTTTGTCCACTCTAGATACATAACGTCTCGTTTTAGTCAACAAAAACAAAGAGAGACTTTAGAACAGTTTTTATATTTTAATTCACATTTAGTCTCGTTCTTATTCGTCAACAAAAATACATTATAGATTTCGTTTTGTTATCATCACATGACCACCATTAACTTCGCGTCTCGTCTCGTTTTTGTCACGAGGGCCCACAACAAAGATAGGTGCAGTTTTAATGCAGGCAAAATGTATATTTGTTGGATAAGACACACCATTGACCGGCGTCTTAACTCCCACTGATCCAAGTTTAAAAAGCTTCTTGCAGAGCATACAGCGCCTCATAGCTATTGCCAGGAACTGGTTTTAACCAGGTTGCAAATGGGGGATTTTCCATTCAGTTCATGTTAAATTTGCACTTCCCCATGACTGATGAAGCCACTAGCAACAAACTGCTTATGTGCATACCTGAAAAAGCCCCCCTCCCTCACACACACACACACACAACTAGAAATGTTGGTGGTTCCACTCATTCCGATCTCCTACACAAAAAGGCAAAACACCAGTTCCAAATTCGCGAAATACTTTAGAGATTATCAGAAAAAATCTTGTTTATTGAGTCTGTGGTATTTTAACACCTTTGAACTCTGTATTTAAGAATTTTGAGTCATTTTTAAAGATATTTAAGGCCTTAATTTTGTAAAATCTAATTAAAAACTTTTTTAAGGATCCGCGGATAACCTGCACGTATCTACAAGCTGCATAAACTACATATCAGTCATTTATGTAACACATCTAATGTGTGCATTAATAGCTGTTATGTTTAATAAAGTTTAATAAATATAGGAAAGCAAGTAACTATACTTTACTTTTGCACACAGTTTCCCCTCAGATGCTGTGCTGAAATGATGATCATGCGCGTAATTCTCAAAACGCCCACCAGATGGCGGTGTTTATCGGCAAACCTGATATTACAAAATTGATAGCCAATTATGGTAAAATGCTTAAATATCGGGAAAAATATCATACTAATATATCGGTCGATTTCTAGTTTGGATCTCCTGATGGGTCGGTTTGGGCTGAGTTTAAAAAAGCCAACCTGTGGAACACTACTTCAGATGAATTAAAAGCCATTTGGGAGCCAAAAGAACCCGCTCTACTTTGGGAGCCATGCCAGTAGAAACGTCTCTCTGAAATAAGCCGAACTTTGCATCACTAGTTAAGTAATGAGTGAAGCAGCACCCGCTGTCAATAGCCACGACCATCCAAAAATAATATTCCATGAAAATAACTCAACCTCGTGAATTTACCAGACGGGGTCACGGGTCCGGAAAGAACATTCACTTGGTCCGGATCCGGACCGTGGTCCGCCATTTGGTGATGCCTGGACTATAGAATATGGAATGTGTTAATAGTGTACAGTGTACTGAGCATACAGACTGTATGGAGCGCATGTATAATGTATACAGAGTGTATAAAGGAGTGCAGTATAAAGTGTATATCGATAATGGTGTATGTACATAGTCTACATACTCTGAAAACACTATGTAGACTATGGAATGTATATGTGGAACGAATCCGATTCTGAATCTGAATAATCACCTTTGACTCATCAACCTTGACAGCAGCGCAACTGTTTTATTAACAACTAATGGACAAATAATGATTTGGTGTAAGAAGGAGGCGGATATGGTTGGCTATACATGCAAGTTGGTTTTCCAAGTGATTAATAAAATTTGACTGGTCACTTTTTTTAATGTATGTAGATTCGTTAACCCTTCGGCGAGCTACTTGAGGAGGGGTTGCGAGCTACTGGTAGCTCGCGAGCTACGTGTTAGAGACCCCTGGCATATACAATGTGTATAGTGTGTGTACAGAGTGTCTAAAGAGTGTAAAATGTTGAGTGAATATAGTGTATATAGAATGTATACATAGTGTGTTTATAGAATATGTAGATTGATAGAGTGGAAATAGATTGCAAAGTGCATATAGAGTATGGAGAGTGCGGAGTGTGCACAGTGTACATAGATTGTATATAGTCTGTTAAAGGCATTTTAAGGTGGTTCTGATTGTACCTGATGAACAGGATGTTAAAGTTTCCCTCGCTGACGTCGAGTCCCTGCTGTTCAGCTCCAGCCAGGCCAAACCCCACGGTCAGCACAGACAGAGACAGAGTCAACAACCGGGCCAGCACAAACAGCACAGCCCACACACTGAACCTGCACGCCCACACACACAAACACAGAAACATGCACAAAATTATTCGGAGCATGATCACAGATCGCTGCCCCCCAAAACTATTCAGACACCCTCTTTAATAAGAATGACCATGTTTTCCTCACTGGTTTACCAATTACGCTATTAAACACAAGCCTGTACAGTTTAAAAAAACAAACAAAAAAAAAAAAAACAAAAAAAAAAACTGAAGGAACACCTGAACACCTCCCAAATCAAACACTGAGTAAAGACAAAAGCCACAGCCACTCCCTGTCCCTTTTTGGAATATAAAGTTCTTGAATTTGCTGCATTGATCATTGATCATGTTAATCATGATTATATAATTCGGTCTTTAAATATTCTGTTAATAATTAAAATACAAAACAGGAATAGGTCAACTGCGGCTAAATCTGATCCATGTTAATCAAAATAAGTTAAGCCCAGCTCAGACATGAACACACGCCCCACTAGCACTAAAACCACAAACCCTGACACAGGGGCAGAGAGGGGCAGAGAGGATACAAAACGGGCACAGCTGGACACACCGAGGCAGGTGTGTCTTAGGTCAGGCAGTGTGTGTGTGGTGGCAGTCAGATGGGCAGTATGAGGCAAGTGAGAGAGCGTGTGTGTGTGTGTGTGTGTGTGTGTGTGCGTGCGTGCGTGCGTGCGTGCGTGCGTGCGTGCGTGCGTGCGTGCGTGCGTGCGTCAGACCCACCCTGCCTGCCGCTCCTCGTTGCTGAAGTAGATGATCCTGGACACATGGAACAGCAGCTCCACAAAATAATGCAGAACCAACAGCACCAGACCCAGCCTGTTCAGACTGAAACACACACACACACACCTCAATAATCTGACTTTCTCACAAATAGTAACTGAGTTAGTAACTGAATTACATCATTATAAAAGTAACAAATTTCCAAGCAAAATAATTATTGGGTCAGCGCGCGTAGCGCTTTAAGTAGTAGAACACACAGAGCATTCGTTTCTTTCTTCTAGCCAGCGCATGTCCAGATTATAAAAATTATATTTAAATATTTGGCTGTTCAGAGCAGGGGGGCCATAAGGGGGCCTGGCCCCCATGTAGAACCGCCTACTCTGCCTGATAGGCTTACATTTATTAAATTTCCATGCTTTGCCAATCAACGCACGCACAAGAAAGAGAGGTCTCACATGAAAACCACATCAGTGTTCTCAGTTATAGTAATGCGCATTTTACTGTCAGTAACGGTAACATCATTGTAACGGGGGAAACAGTAATTGGTTTGATTGCTCATTACTGAAAAAAGTATCGCATTTATTTATAGTGCTGTTTTTCCCCCATCACTGCCCCCCTACTAGACAAACCTCCCACCTACATTAACATGTAATTTAATAGTACTTTGCAGCTGATCAAAAGGAATGATCTTCTCTGCTTCTTCAGAGGTTCTCCTTCCCTCATCATCAGCCTGGAGGTGCTGTCAGCAATCGTACGCTCACTCAGACAAAAGGTAAAATTTTTGGTTTTCAGCCAATTGTGTCCTGAATTTCAACTTCAGTCAACAGAAATAAAAATAAACTCCTGTTCATGGTGTAGAATAAAGGCTGAACGTACTTGAGGATGTATGCTCCTGCAATGTGGGCGAGATACAGACTGATGTAAACCAGCTGACGGGGAATGTCCTCCTGCAAAACACACACACACCATATTATCCAACTACATATGGCATAATTCTTTTTATTATATATGTTTTATATACAGTACACCTATGTGTGTATATATGTGTGTACATTATACCCCCATATATACACAGATCCACTCAGTCCTTTTTTATTTTGTAAACACTGAAGTCCCTGGAGAAAAAAATGTGTCACGACAATGACAGGAAGTGATGTAATTTACCATTCCGTCCGCACCCCTGAAATAACTCTGCCGGAAGCAACTGGTTGAGTTCACTCACCTTCCTGGTCTTCTGGAAGTAGAGCTCAGGAATAGCATGGAGCCAGTAACCCAACTGACAGATATAATAGAACTTCATCTGGAACCTGTAGAACAAAAAACATCACCAACACCACCATCATTATCACAACACCACCATTGCCACATTTATATTTACGCCATTTAGCTGACACAGTAACAAGAGGGACGTACATCAGAGTTCAAGTAGACCACATCTGTTCCTTAAAGCTTCAGTTAAATCAATGTCCCCCATTCAACCAAATGACTGCAAATTAAGTTATCACAATCATCAACATTACCACCACAACCACCACCGTAAACACCTTTAGCACCATCTTCATCACCATTACATCATCACTACCATCACGTTCTTCATTATCATCATTATCCTAATCACCACCTTCTTCACCATTACATCATCAGCATCATCAAAACCACCATTACATTCTTCAAATTCATTAAAATGATAGTTCACCCTTGCTTCTATACAGTTGCTAATAAGCGGAGATTTGAGTTTTAGCTTTAGCGCTATGAGGCTAACATATCTAACGAATAACTTAATATTTATACCTCACCCACCAAATGCACGCCTCAATTTTTACAGCCTCTTAACATGTTCTGTTTCACTTTAAACAGGTGCAACAAGTGCACCAGTTCCAGTCTGTCCCCTCACAATATAAACACAGAACAGAAGAACATTTGTAATAAATGCCTGTGCGACATGAAACTGATATTCAGCCTGCAGGGAGAGCTACTCACGGCATCAGGGTGTGAGGGTATCCCTCCCAGAGGCTGACGGGGTTGGACAGAATGTTCTCCTGCAGGAAAAGAGAGGAACGTTAGTGCTCCAGCAGAGTGAGGACGTGCCAGCCGGTGTGGCGATCTGAGGAGGTGGTCTCACCGAGAGCAGGACGCTGGAGCCCCACGCACAGGAGAACAGGTAGAAGGCGCTGAGCTGCCCAGACTCATTAAACTTGCTGTGCTTGGTTTTGGAGAAATGCATCTTCCTGTTGATCTTCTACACAAAACAAACACAACAGCTCACCCAGTGCTCAGTATAACACAATTCAAAGTACCATTTGTGGTAAACCATTTTAATTCCAGAAAAGAGATAAGGGCCCTTTAAAATCATGAAAGAAATCAAAATCACAATATGCAGCAGTTAAATAGCAAAGCTGATGTTTTGTCCATATGACACAGCTTTAATTATAATAAACAATATAATGTAGTTATTATCATTTATAACAGGTAAAGAATAGTCTTCACTCACGTCGAGAACGTACTCCTGGATTATGGCGTGCATGATGATGGCCACCAGCATGTAGAAGAAGATGGTGGCCACATCTTTCAGACCATGGTGGAAGAAGTTTACCGTTGTTTCCTCTGGACTTTCTGAAAAACACACACAGACACATGTCCAGAATCAGTCCACACTCTTGGTTGCAACATTCTACCCTCATCTGCTTTATGAAGTGTGTATTAAACTCCAAAAATTTATTTTGAAAAGGACCATGACAATGCTATAATCGCACCAAGAAGGGTTCCAGTATTCATCCAAGGACCTTTCATAAATTCAAGGAACATTTTCAGTGTGATTTGGCAGTGGCTGTCAAGCCATGTTCCATGTTTGAGAACCCCTGGAAGAACCCTTTGAGTGTAGAGCAGCACAAATAAACCTTCAGGAGGTTTTCAGTACAGTATTTAAATCAAACAGTTCATCTCAGCTAACAGTCAAGCCAAAATAAAATGCACCCCTGAGTCCCAGAGACACATGAATATAAACGACTCACCGCCTGACGTCACCGTGACATTGTACTGGACTGTGATGAACAGAACAGCGATCTTAGACGTGATCTGGAACAGAAGAGAAGCCCTCACTCAGTAAATGTCTTAAGAAATGAAGAGCAGAACCAAAATAGTCTCAGGTTTCGTGATCTGCAGCACATATTTTAGGTAAAACTGTATTTAGAAAAGCTGGAGTTCATTACCAGCATCATCACTGCAAATATATAAGTCAATTTTTTTTAACACACACACACACACACACACGTATACACAGACATTACATATATATTACAGATCGACCGATATATCGGTTTGCCAATATTTTTTCCCGATATTTAAGCATTTGACCATAATTGGTTATCGGTATAGTAATATCGGTTTAGCCAATAAACAACGCCATCTGGTGGGCGTTTTGAGAATTACATGCATGACCGCCATTGTAGCAAGGCGTCCGAGGGGAAAATGAATGCAAAGGTAAAGTATTCTTACTTGATTTCCTATATTTAGTAAACTTTATTAAATATAACAGCTATTAATGCATGCATTCGATGTGTTACATAAATGATTGATATGTAGTTTATGCAGCTTGTAAATATGTAGTTTATGCACCATTGAAGACTTTAGGAACAGTGCCCTTTTTTATTATAATTTTTTTTTGTATATTTTAGTATTTTTTGCACTTTCAGACCCCTAGTATTGATTTGTATGCAAGGAGGGAGAGATTAATTTAAATAAGTTCAGTGGTGCTGTAATAATTGAGTCAAAAACAGAAGTATAATAAATATCGGTTATGAATATCGGTTATCAGGCACATAAACATGCAAATAATTGGTATCGGTCATAAAAAAATCAATATCAGTCCATCACTAATTTATATACATTCCAACTGTGAGAGACCGAATGTTAAAAAAATATAATAATAATACATTGTATGACTTTGTATTGCACTGCTGCACATAAGTATTTGAACACCTGGCAATCAGCAAGAGTTCTGGCTCTCAAAGGCCTGTTGCTCTTTTTTTTTTTTTTAGAAGTCCACCTCTACTTCACCTAGTACTCTTAATTAGTAGCAAATCTGAGCTCTTTAAAGACACCTGTCCACCCCACAGCCAGTCAGACTCCAACTACTAACATGACACGACTGTCAGAAAATGGAAGAGGCTAAAGACAACGGTCAGTCTCCTTCATGTAAGATCTCACCTTGTGGGGTATCACTTATAAGAAAGGTGCAGGAATCAGCCCAGAACTACATGGGAGGAGCTGGTCAATGACATGAAGAGAACTGGGATCAAAGTTTCAAAGGTCACTGTCGGTAGAACTCTACACACTCATGATTTTAAACCATGCATTGCATGGAAAGTTACCCTGCTCAAGTCATCACGTGTCCAGGCCCGTCTGAAGTGTTGTAGTGTGTGCAAACCTGGTCAAGAACTACAGGAAACGTTTGACCTCCAACAGCCAACAAGGGTTCTGTACCAAATATTAACACTGATTTTCACAGGTGTTCAAATACTTACTGTGCAACAGTGCAATGCAAATAAATCATTTACAAATTATACAATGTGATTTCCTAAATTTTATTTTTACATTCTGTCTCTCACAGTGGGAATGCAAATACAAGGTGAATTTCAGACCCCTCCATGACTTCTAAGTGGGAGAACTTGCAAAATAGCAGGGTGTTCAAATACTTTTGTTCCTCACTGTATGTATGTATGAATGTGTTTTATATAGATGCACAGGATGCTATTTTTTTCTGAACTAGTCCAGTGTGAGGGATGTAACAGTGTCACACATCCATACACTACTCTTAATATCACTGATTTTATTGTTACAACTGTAAAATAATATAAGAATGTTGTAAAGTTTAACATTTTATTAAAATAATCATTTACATG
Source organism: Ladigesia roloffi (assembly GCA_037577295.1). Taxonomy (NCBI): domain Eukaryota; kingdom Metazoa; phylum Chordata; class Actinopteri; order Characiformes; family Alestidae; genus Ladigesia; species Ladigesia roloffi. The sequence continues at coordinate 4,734 of JBBKCR010167019.1, read as the reverse complement.
CATTATTTTTGTTTGGAAGTTTGAATCAAGTGTGGTAAATAGTGTATAAAACAATAGACCAAAATTACAAAGGCAACAAACAGAAGAAAAATGATGTAATCTCATTTTTTTTACCATTACTGTACACACACACAGCCTCAAACGTCCTTGTGCCCTTTGAAACACACTTTTTAGTTTTTTAATCTACATCTCTATCAGAATGTTCGTGTTAGTTCTTATCTCAGCTCCTTCAGCATTTTTTATCTGAACAGCAGGAGCTGGTCTCTCTTAAATGAGCCAGAACTCTCCCCAGTTTAATACTGTGCCCTTATATTCCATATCTATACTGGTGGCTTGGCTCTGGGCAGCACAGTGATACAGCAACAGGCTCTTTATCCTAAAGCCACAGTATATTACTGCTTGAACTGTGCACTCTGATTAACTGAAAACGTTTATTACACAGTGCTGCAAAGGTACTCAACACCTGTTCCGTCAATACACCATTTAATGTGTCTGAGTTGGTTTAATTTTACTGGCAACATACACTGTCCTGTAAGTCTCAGTGCAATCTTATGTTGTTATTTGCACTGTGTTTAGAGTGTTTGTGTAAAACCTGAACTTCACCATTTTCTCTCTCTCTTTGTATGGTTGTAACAAAAATCAGTTTAACTTTGATATAGTGCATCATTTTTAACACAAAGCAGTCTGAGCAGAGGGTGATAGAGGTGAGGAGATCATCCCCTAAACCTGGAGGAGGGAGAATTTAGAGGAACTAAAACTAAGAAGTGAAACTGTCCTACTCTGATTCAAAGGATTAACATGCTGCTACTCTAAAACCACACACTAATACACTTTTTCCACACACACACACACACACACACACACACACACACACACCTGCTATTTACTACTACATATTAGTATACTGTACTTGTGTTCTGTGCTGCTGAAATTTATTAAATTGATTACACTTAAACATTTCAATAATATGAAATTATACAAAGTGTAATTCATTGTAATTAGTCAGATCATACGCTTTTAAGCAGAAAAAGCAAAGCTGAGCTCATTATTTCGCCACGGTATTAAGATTTGTCTAGTTTTAAAGCAATATCGTTCAAAAACTACATCTCCCATGATGCACCTGGCGCTTCACTAACGGCTGGCGCTTCTTTTTGTAGAGAAATAAAACCAGAGAGAACAAAGTCAGCAGAATCAGCCCAAACAGAGAAAACCCAGGAGCGGAAAATGTGTTTGTGTAATGAATGCAGTCTCCCCACTCGGTGTGTACGTGAGTAAGTGTGTGTGAGTGTTCTGAGCGTTCACCGACTGCCACGTAACACTAAAGCCTCAGACACGCTCCTTAGAATAAACCACTATAATAAAACACAGAGACTCTTTATTAGGCTCATTGTTGGATCTGAATTACTTCAAATACTACTTTAATTAATAGCGTTGGTTTACATTACTGTTATTAATAAAGATAAGCACCCTAAAACGTAATCATATTGACAAATTATTAAAATGCTAGAAATAACAAAATAAATGCTCGTTCTCTAGTGTCACGTTAGGGCATATTAAAGGAATTGGTGTTGTATAGGTGTCAAATGTGGATAGAATTACAGTTGCGCTTTAAAACGAAGCTGAGATTGGTTCAATAAAAAATGTTGTGTTCCACCTTAAACTGTGAAGCGGTTGCAATCTGGCGTGTCATGCGCCAGAATGTATCTGCTGCACTATTTAAGGTGGAACGGAAAAAATTGATTAAGCCAACTTCAGCCACGTCCATAAGGAAGCAAGGAGTGAGAATCATTAGTGATGGTGAGGCCAGTAGTGAACTAAGACCATCTGCCCAGAAAATGTATAATGTTTATTATAGGCCTTTATTATCCATTTATTAAATAAAGAGAAGAACCCAAACCTCAAACATGAGCCCCAGGAGGAAGAGCATGGCCACACAGGAGACAATGTCTGCATGGTTCTGGATGATGAACTCGTGGCTCAGGACGGCTGGGTTCTTGGTGCTCTTCTTCCTGATCCCCATCCCTGCTGAAGTTCTGAGAACTTTCCAAAAAAACCCAAAACTTCTGGAGCCTCAGCTGCTCAGGAGAGGAGAAGCGGACCAGAGTGAAGCTCCCAAGCTGATCTCACCCTTTAGCTCCATTCACCGGAGAGCTTTGGTGCTCCACCACCACCCTCTGCAGGACTGGAGGCTTCACAGCGCCATGCCTGAGAAAGGGCAACTCCACCAAATCAGGCTTCTGCACAATGGAGTTGAATGGAACCAGACGTCCGACCCTAAAGGCTCCCTCGCAGAAGGTTATTCCAGGACAATAGTTTTGGTCGACGTCTGAGATCATTTGATTCTAAAACTGAACACGTTCATATGGGAGGGAGACATGCAGGGGGCGTGAGGTAAAAATAGCTGGGTATATCCTTAACCCTTTATTGCATGATATATGAAATAATTGAGAATTGCACATATGTTATCACCTGTCATAGATCACATTCAACAATTCAACACATAATTTACAGAGATAATGATAATATGGGGTAGATTTAGGTGTGTTACTTTGGCGCAACAACATGCAATAACGGTAATAAATGCAGTCTATTTCAACAATTTTAAAAATCTCCTTGTTTTTTAACAAAACACATTTTATGAAAGATCTTCAACACCAACTTCATTTAAATAAACATTTGTATGGAAGAAATTATACAGTTACTGTCAGTAATCATTTTAGTTAAGGTTTGTTACCTATAAGCAATTATGCACCACAAAGGAGCATAACCTTTATGCATTCATTCTTATTCAATGTTCATAGGCATGTGTCCAACTCATCTTTAGGTGAACATGTGAGAAAGGAGAAGAGGTTCTTTTCAGGAGTGACACAGAAACACATCACATTTCATGCAATTGGCCTTGATTATTCCATTGCATCCATGATATTTACACCTCCCTCTGTTTTCACTGTAGACCAGGGGTGTACAACTCCATTCCTGGAGGGCTGGTGTCCAGCACAGGACTGGAGTTAGACACCCCAGCTATAGACAGACCAATGGTGTATGTAGTCTAAACGGACTGGGGCTGGGGGTGCAGGTTCAAGCGTACTGGCTGGCATTCACTGCACGGTCATTTGATATTACAAACTGGCATCTGCTATATGAACAGTTGGTGATACCACTTCACAAACTGGCATCCACTACATGAACTGGTGAACTGCTATCATCTGATTTTAACATAAATATGTACTAACGGCCTAATATGACCTTGCCAGGCTAGTGAAGTCTTCTTCCTTTTATTATGAAAGAGGAAGTGCATTACAGAAGTTTTTCCAACCGACACATAATAAAGCCTGCCTTAAAAACATGAGCACCCCATTGAGCTCTGCATGCTCTTTCGAGAGAAGCTCCACCAGCTTGAAATTCACACTGGAGGCATCCATGCCAACTGATAGTAGCTCCCCCATATTCAGTTGTGTGAAAGATTCCTGGTTATTGACACAGGTTAAATATTATCATCCATAAACAGTAAAACAGAGGTTATTAACTTAACAAAATACCTAAAAAACATCTCCGCTTACTGCTCAGCTTTCATTAAAGTAGCATAAAATCTTTCTGAATAAATAACTTTTCAAAGTAATTAACACAGGATGCTGCCTATTTAGCCTATACAGCAAAAACAAGAATATTAACTTACCTTGATTCAAAGTATCTGGATTGAACACGGCTATCCTCCTAGTATCGGACATGGATGTCGAGCTGTTTTTTCTTTGACACCTGACTGAGGCTCTCATCGAACAAATGGCTGAGCCTTGTTAATGAAATCAACAAGCTATTTTTTAAAGAACGATGCTAATCCAAATGTGATGAGGTAACCGGATTTGTCTTTACCACACATGAATGATTTCGGGATGTAAGGGTCGGGGAGCATTTCTTTACATAGCTCCACAAATCCTTAATTGAAGTTGAATAAGTGGTATTTAATTGCAGTGTTCAGACAACACAGGTCCATAGTCACACAGGGGTCAGACGTAGTTGTTGGAGCTGTAACGTTGCCTTGTACCGTGGCACTAGTTAGCGTTGGTTGGGGTGCTGCAGCACAGAAACTTGAGTTAACTGTTCTCGCTGCATTTCATTTTTAGGTTTAGTGGATTGCATATGCGACCGAAGTGCGCTAGCTCCCATCCAGCTAAAATTGATGTTATTTTTTTTTCAAACTGAACAATAAGCCTGCCGGTTATTCCCTACCACAGCCAAGCCAGTCCTTAAACGCAAGCTCTTCCAACCAGCTGTCAGAAAACTTGCATTTGCCCATGACAATGCTGATGGTTGTCTGGATGTATTGGTGCCAAAGCAAGTAAAAAACCTCTATTAACTGGTTATGGGTGATGCAGAGTCAAATTCTAGACTGTCCTTTAAATTTAAATGCACTTGTTCACTGTTTTATTAATGAATAGCTTCTTAAAAATCTAACATTGGTCTGGTGATCCACATTTTAATTAGATTTATATTAAGGATGTTTTGTAGGTCAGTAATTATGAATAATAAAAACAATTGGGGTTAATAAATGACACTGCTTTTGACTGGTAGTGTCATTTTGCTTCTTATGTGTGTTTCTGTGTTTCTGAATAGCTTCAGGATGACCAGCTGTGACAAGGAAGTCCACAGCTCTCGGTGACCTTCACACACACACACACACACACACACACACACACACACACACACACACACACACACACACACACACACACACAC
>JBBKCR010167010.1:0-15745 GCA_037577295.1 Ladigesia roloffi | reverse complement strand
TATATATATATATATATATATTTATATTTATATATATAAAACACATGGAACTTTTTCCTCCTTAACATGACCACAAACGCATACTATTGCACATAAAAGGGAACATGACTGCCACACAAACCGCTGCTGCTTTGGCTGAATGTATGAAGGAAGGCAATATTGCCACCCTGTTTTTCAGTCCCACGAATATCTCTCTCTGCTCATTTTTTTACTGCGCCTCAGCACACTGGCTGTAATTTAGCTGGATTTTTTTTTATGTTGCAACCGTTCAATCCAATTAATGAGAGTGTAGCTTGCAAAATCCTGACAGATACTATAGATAACAGCATATTTGCCCACATTCTGCAAAGTTGCCCTGAAAGGAAGCATTTTTGGGTGAAACATGAATACTGACGCTATTGAATGACTAATAAAGTAGCATTAATCTTGTGAGTTCAGTCTCATTAGTTCTAAGTTTTAGGTTGCATTTTTCAGTGACAATCCTGAATTATTCGGCAGCTCTCCTTAAGCTAATATGTAATGCTTGCAGTCAGTATGGCAATGAATGGAAGTTGAAAGAAATATTTCTCAGTATTGTAAGGTGAAACTAAGGTGCAAGAACTCTTTTTTACTGGATGGTCTGTGCATAGATCATGCAGTGGCATTTTTCCATTTCTGTGTTGCCCTGGATCTTGATAAAGTACCTCTCCTGGCTGAGTTGGAGGGAGCAAATAACCATATTCAAATCAGATGAGAGACATTAGCATCTGCTTGTCACCTCTCAGGCTTTCTTTTGTTTACTTTACAAAGTGTGAGTGTGTGTGTGTGTCTGTGTGTGGGTATGTGTGTGTGTGAGCGGGTAGAGGTATTAATCATTAAACAACCTTGTTGATACCAGCTGCAGTACACTTTTACATGACCAAAAGGAGGCATGTGAAATTGTGCACCAAGGAGTTTACAACCAGTACAAGCCAGAGTTCAAACCAGCATCAGAAAAAAAATCTACACATCAGGTTCATAAAAACAATTCTAAGAAATGTGGCAGGACTCTTCTGGGAAATCTTCAAAGCAGCTTCTTGTTGCTGTTTTGGTTGCTGTTTTTAGTTCTGTTTAGACTGGTTAGTCCACAGATGATTGAGATGCTTAAGGGAATATTTAGATTTTATTACACTGCTCTTTTCACAAAATCATCAGTCTAGACCTTCTAGTTCTGATTTTTTCAACTTCAACACTGTTGCTGTTATTCTAATCTTTATAGAATCCAGGGGACGTTTTCCTGCTTCTGAAGGAGCCGGTGTCCAGTGCAAACTGTGAGGTGGAGTTCAGTGGGAGCAAACAAAGGACAAGAGTAAAGCCAGTGAACTGGAACGAGAGCACCCTCAGCGTGGCCGCTGCAGGTAAAAGACACAAAGCACTGAGAATTTTTGTATTTGTGTTAAAAAAGGAAACACATTTGTTGTTATTGGGCCTCAGGAAGACTATTTCTCACACTTCAAACTCGACAAAAACAAAACAGGATACTTCAGGGGGTCCTAGGGTTCCAGCAAAGATCTGTTGCACCCCAGCCTAAGTCACCTACTGATAGCTAACATAGCTGTAAAATCATTATCTAGAACATGAAAACACAAATAAGCCGCACAAAAAGGAAAAGAACATAAACATACACTGTACCGTATTAGAAGAAAAAAAAATTAGTGTAAAACCACTTTTAACAGACAAAAATGGGAATACCAACTCCTTCACTCAGTGCATATTCTTCTGCTGCACGCAACTAAATTAGTTATGAGGAAGGGAGTTGTAAACTCAAAACTTCATATGTCCAGACTTTCGTAGCCTGGGGAACTCCTGTATAGTAAAAACATTTACCTTGTCATCTTTTTTCCATAAGGTTTTAGACTATAGCTGTTTGTCATTTCTAATTCAATCACCTTGTCCTTCTTCAGTGCTCAGCTTCTGGCCATAGAAACATTATTAGCTGGATGTTTTTGCTTGGTGGACCATTCTCACATTAGTGACACTGAGGTGTGAGTGGTAGCCCTACCTTAATCCTTTCCCATTGATAAATGGAGCAGGACTTCAAGGGGTGATGCGACATGCAGCAAGAGATTGGCTATAGTTACTAACTCTACACCTGCATGACGCATCTACACCATACAGATAGCACTATATAAAATGTATCAGGGCAGTGCACAGACCTATGACTCTGACTGATGTGCTGAAATGTAAGTTTGTGGCGCTCAGGGGCGGAGATGTGAAGTTTGAATGACAGTTTGGGCAGCTTTTTAATGCCTTTAATTGGTTTAATATTTGTTAAAAAGACAAGCAGACGTGAAGGGTTACCAATAGCACTGATTTATTTTTTTAAAAACTCCCCCCCCCCCCAAAAATGTATAATTACAAAGAGTGCATGTGCTCTGCACAGGTTGAGCCCTACCTGTGCACATGCCTGGAATGTATTGGGACACACCTGGTTTTCCAGGTTTGGGCTAGACCCCTTACTTCCTGTGAAGGACAATTGTAAAACTTCAGCACACCAGGACATTTTGGACAATGCCATGCTTCCAAGTTTGTGGACACAGTTTGGACACAGTTTTCTATTCCAGCATGAGTGCACAGAGCGAGCTCCATAAAGACATGGCGAGATAGGTTTGTTGTGGAAGAACTTGACTGAGTCCTGACCTCAACCCCATCCAACACCAGTGTTTGACCTCATACATGCTCATACATGCTCTAGAATGAATGGACAGAAATTTTCACAGAAATTTCTAAATCTTGTGGAAAACTTTCCAAGACAAGTGGAAGCTGTTATAGCTGCAAAAAAGGACTAAATCAATATTAATGGTTCTGTCTTGAAATGCAGCGTGATTATAGTCAGGCGCCCCAGTACTTTTGTGTATATGGTTGCTGTCTCTGATTAAATATTCAGAGAATATTTAATATTTTATATTAACTGGCAGCTCCGTGTACATACAAAGAGTGGAGATGGAGAGTGTTTGTTTTGGTGAGCAAAGTGTTAATTGCATGTTGCAGATTTTCCTGCTGGAAGTGTGGGAGTAACGCTCTACTGTGGAGGTGTAATCAAAGCCAAGGCAAGCCTACAATACTACAGCACTATTGGAGAGATCGAACTCCTCCTAAAGCAGGCTGCAGACCCATTGAACTTCATGTGCCAGGTATACCAACTACATGAGACACGTTAAAGACCTAATTATGCAAATATCAGGGATACGATCAGCGACTGGATGATTTCAAAAGTAAATTACAAACACAAAGTGCTGATTGTAGCACAGTTGATCATTATAATATCTAGTTTAGCAACATCCTTGTTGATAGCTTCAGTCACCTGTTCTTATTTAACTGGTTGATAAATGGAGTAACTATATACTGAACACCAGAAAATTAGCATTGAGGATTGAATGCTTTGGGAAAAGAGTTCCATATTATCCTTTACTTTTTCTAATCAATTAGTAGTTATTTGTGCAGTTTCCAGCCAATATTTATTACCAGATGTTGTATCTCTTACAATAAGATTTCTCAGTATTTATCAATAAGTTGACATATTCACTCTGAAAACACACTATATTAATGCTTTATTCAACACATCCATAGGAAACCGGTCTAGTTCAATATTTCATTACTTTTGTGATTGAGGTGACTCGACTTTTTTGCTGGGTCAGAGCTATTAAAAAGTTGAGTGATTTTATGAGATTTGAAACGAAGAAGGCAAATGTACTATTACACTTAATTTCCCTTGCATAGTCTCCAAACACTAATGTTGCCTACCTCTGCACTGCTTGAGTTCATTCTGTTTGCTAAATCAGAGCTTTTAACAGAATTGAAATAAAAATGGAAAGAATTTACTGTAGTTGGCACATCCAGGTACAACTCTGCACAGTAGATATAACAACTCTTTACAGAGCTCCGTGTGACTCGTGAGACCCCAAAAAGGTACTAAAAAGGAGGAAAAATGATGAGAAAGTTAGGGCCATGTAAATTCCTATACTCAAATGGATTCAATTCTTACACTGGAACAGTTATAAATATTTGAGTAATGAGTAATATGCAGGTCCGGCACTGATTCTTCTGCAGTACAACTGAGTTAACTGGATAAAATCAAGCTCGGATGGGTTATGCAGCATCCGCCGCAGGGCCACAATCTAATTTTCAATGAGATGAATGACTACGAGTTTCTGTTCATGCAAGAACTCCTTTTTACCCTTCAGCCACATCAGAGCTGCGAGGACATCAGGAGCTCAGTCAGTTGTAGATGGATCCTTTTCCATGCCAACTTAACCCAGCAAATTCAATTTGCATGCACTAAAGACAGAGCCAGCTTCATTAGTATTTTGGTCAAGACAAGTGAAAACTGCAGTTGCATATTTATGTGTATTCAGCTACAAATACATGAGTAATGTTGTTAAACTGGTCCAAGGATGCCAGGTCCTGGTGATCTATCACCCTCCACAGTCTAGCTCCATGTATAATATAACACACCTGATCCAGGTATTAAACGCCTTCAGTAGTTTCATTCTATTAGAGCCAAGTGTATTGGAACGGGAGTTTCCAGGGGAGTAGATCCGAGGACCCCTGCTTTGGCAACCCCAATGTAAAGACAATAAGATGGACTAAATGCTGTATTATGCATCTTATATACACTACTACTACTGGGTAAAATGTCAGGATGAACCTACAGTGTACTAAAACCTTTATAGATGAACTTACTGTGACCTACTTTAACTGTTTAAATGCACACGTCCAACTGTTTTAGTCCATTTTACACAACTTGCTGTTCTCTGACAAGTAACTTAACGGCAAAATGTATGGGGTTTGATCCATGAATTGACAAATACATTTACTGGTTCAATCAGAATTAGTATTTACACAGTCCTTCTCATCATGCTGTTCACATTTGAACATCATGGGACCAAGACAACACCTGACAACTGATCAACAGGACTTTGCCATTGAGAGGCTATAGACAGGATGTTCTCAGATGGAAGTAGCCACTAAGATTAGAGTGTCACAGAGTGTCATCAGCTGGTCGTAGCAGAGATACAGAGACTGTAGGAGTCACAGAAAGGCACAGAAGTGGACGACCTTTGGCCACATCCTACACTGATGAGCACTTTATTGTGAACAGTACCCTGTGGAACTGGATGATGAATGCCACTCAAATCCAGGCACATTTATGGGAGGTCAGAGGCCCCAAAGTGTCACGTCAGACCATTCGAAGCCGCTTACATCAGCATGGTCTTTGTGTTAGGCGACCTGCAAGGGTTCCTGCCCACACCACTAGGCACAGACGTCATCATCTTGAATGGACCAGGGAGCATTTACGCTGGACTGGACCAGTGGGCCTCAGGGCTGATCGCAGATGAATGTCGATTCACACTGATCAGTGATGATGGCTGCCAACAAAGTTGGAGACATCATGGAGAACGCTATGCATCAGCCACTGTGGTGGTACATATTACATAAATAACATCATTATAACATATCCAGTCATTGTGCCCCTGCATGAACAACATAGGCCTAATTTCATCTTCATGGATGACAATGCTCCAGATCATCGAGGTTGCTGAAGCCTAGGGTACCTCAAATGTAGAGGCCTGCTCTTTCTCCTGACCTGAATCCCATAGAAAATCTATGGGACCAGCTGTATAGAGAATCATAACTCTAACCAAGAACCTCAATGACCTGAGGGTGGCCCTTCAATAAGGGTGGGATGCCAAGCCTCAGTAGTCAATAAGTGGACTTGGAAACAGAATGAGACGTTGTTGTCAAGCTGTAATTGATTCTCAAAAGCACATGACACATTATTGAAACATTGACATGTTTTATTGGGGTATGCTCCCCACTGTTGATGACTTTTGCTTCTATAAATTGTTTGAGATAAGGAAATCACTATTGCATGCTTCTAATTAAATGTACTCCTTTCATGATATCACTTGTGTGACCATTTTACATTTTCCATAAATTTCACCCAAAACCAAATAACTTTTTGAGTAGTGCATTTGTTTCCTGACAAAAAATATGTATGTATTTCTGACTTTGCATGAACATATTATGTTATTTAAAAAGAGGTGGAATGATCACAAAGACTTTAATACAAATGAAAAAATTATTAAAAATGAAATAATTTTCTCCTTAAATGAATACATTTCTGTAAAAAGTTAGTAAATCACACTTCCCATCTGTGTAAATAATTTTGGAAAAGGTGAATGCGTCCGTGTTTTTTGTAAAGAATTTTAGCTGATTTTCGTAGCTGATTTTCCTCTGTGTGAAGAGGTTCATTTACACTTTTTCTTTAATCTACATCTTCCTGTTTATTCAGGCTTTTCAGGCATCTTCCACAGAGAAGCTGGATCACATTTTGGCCGCCTGCCTTATGCAAAAAATGCCTACTGGAGGCTTCCAAGGCTTGCAGAACGATCAGACTCTGGCTGGTGGTAAGTGATTCTCTGGGACATCACACTTTGGTAGCTGAAAACTGTTCAGTTCGACAGAGGAAAGGGAACTAAAGCAAGCCATTATCTAGAAGCACTTCTCTCTGTTCTGCTCACACAGGTTAACACTTCCACCACCTCATTCCTCATTCTAAAGAAATAATAAAGGGAAGCCGCCACAGACCACAAAGGTGCATTCGAGACATGCTGTTCAAATCCTAATGCTACTGCCACATTACAGAAAAATCTTTTAGTGTCTTTATATATTTAATAAAGCAAAGGTGCCTTCAACTAAAAAAAAGTGAAGTGATCTCAGAGAAGTGAAATTGTGGTGTTAGCAATTCAAGCTAGGCTGAATGTAATTAAATGTCACTTAGTGATATAATATTCTTACAGAATATCCTTCTGTTCTTCTTAAACACTTAAGATGCAGCCCAAATGCCCTGTACATACCAAAGCTTCTGGTAATAAACAAAAAATGCAAGACAATGTTTAAAAGTGCGTGTATGGTGCGAGTGTGGGCGGGGCCAATGAGCGAGTATTACAGGTTGGGCTATTTTGGCGATGTGAGCAACTCAGTAATTATATAAAAAGCTTTATATTGTGTCTACTTTTACCGGTGGGTCACTTCAATAAGAGTCCTCCTTCTGCTTCAATCAATATTGTTCATTATTAGTGATTACCCATACGTTCTCCTTTTTTTTATTACTGAAAAGTTATTTAAATTATTACTGTATTTATTTGCTTATACCAAAGAAAATGAAAATCTAAAAGACAAAGAGAGGTTGAAAACTCATGTAAACGAACAACACCTTACAAATTACAAGTGTATCAAGTCACATGAACACATTAATTGGGATTTACGATTTGGCCCATTGAAGTTCAATGGTGGACAATCTGTCCTCCAATGTTCTGCCATTGCTGGAGCAACAAACAACTTGCTTCACCAGCTGAGGTGGGAAAAATGAATCATTTGAAAGTTTCTGGAGAAAAAAGATGAAAAGAAATTTCAAACAAATCATTGCTGTGTCAGTTAGACACAGCCATTTTCTTCATCTTCTGCTATTTTGTCGTGTGCCAGTGGTAGAAGCAGGGAAATGAAAAGTGCCGTTGTCAAAATATTCCTTCAGAAACTCTTAATAGCCCATTCTCACTTTACAGAGAACTAATCATGATGGCCATGTTTGGTGCAAGCCACCATAAATTAATGCAGATTGCTTCAAAGCTATTCATACCCTCATGTGAACTCTATTTCCAGTCGAGGGGCACAAGAGGTGAATAAGCTCATACAGCTCTCTTCACTCACTCCTTCTTTCTTCTACTTTTTCCTCTTGCTCTCCACTACCCCCCCTTCGTTTCCACTGAGTGCAATTATGCATTCTCCATCTGTATCTCTCGATGTGTCCCTTTTTCAGCTCATTCCTTCAGACTCGTTCCCGCTCTCCATTTCTCCACACACACATTCAGAGACACTTGCTCACCAGCTATATGAATATTTAGACTTCCCTCCACTTTCCCAGTGGGATGTCATGCAAGCGATATCAGACTAGTGGGGGGAGTCATGTCAGTTTTAATTTGACCTTTGGTTCTGCTTGACTGATGTTTGCGATGCACAACCGCGCACATCTCCCTCTAAGATCCTTCTGCATATTCAAATTCTCTGTGAAGGTGTGCATGCCGATCCGATTGTGTCCTCTGATGGACTGTTTCTGAATCATGAAAAAAAAAAAGTATAATTGATTACAGCCCAAATTAATCACCCTTTTGTTTTGTGGTTTAGAATAGAATCAGATTCATTTAAGTGTTTGTTGCTTTTTTGCTTGTTTTGCATAATATAATGTAATTATTTATTTTAACTAGTCAATCTTTCTTTAAGCTAAGACAATTTTATCTCATAAAATGACATAAAACCTACAACATTATACACAATGGTTTGAATAATCTTATTCTGATAATCAGAAATATTGAATATAATGACCAGATATACTATGGTTTCGCTTACCAGATTTTGTTTGTTGCAGCATACAGCTAATCATGCAAAGGATAAAATTGGACTGTAGAAAAAGAGAGACACTCATCTTTTTGGCACTGTGCTTCATTTTGATGAGCTAGAACAAATTATGAAAAGATTCATCAAGCAGCAGTCTTGGACAGCCACAAACATTTAACAAAGAAATTAAGGTTTAGTCATGAAACCATATAATCAAGTAGAACATTGAGATTTGTTATGCCTCACAAGAAGACAAACTCTTTTGATCAAAGCCATAATTAGTCAGCAGTTACATAACCAGTGCATTTACAATATTGATAGGAATATATTACTTGTGTAATTCTCCTTGGGAGCGGAGCCGGAAAATGTCTCTTAATTGCTGTTTTTCATCAGTCTCTCCAGAATCAGATCTCAGTGTGCTGAACAAGTTGCAGTACCTATGGCTCCCCACTGACAAATCTTTATATTCATTATTCAGATCACAGTTCATATTCAGAAGAGCAAAGGTTGCGGTTTACAACTGCATTCTTAGATTATCTTGAGCTGGGAACATTGATCTGATCTCAGACAGTTTCTGTGAAAATTGTATTTTTACTTTCAGATTTGTAGATCATTCCCATGAATAAAATTGAAAAAACAGAAACATGCCACAGAATAACCAGTTTTGGTTGAACCAGTCCTGAATTTTGCATGAATGTGAATATATTTAAATAAAATATTTTAAAATAATGGAAGGGTTCTACCATGAACCATTAAATTGGTAAAAGTAATTTAAACATTGCGAAAACTTGTTTGATGGTTATTCTATGGTATTTTCAAAATACTGTTTACTGATTTTAAAAGAACATGAGCTGCAAAAATAATTTATGATGTGTAATATGGTATCATGATCCAAAGCCAATAAGGGTGAAGCATTTGCAGGAGACACTTGTAACTAATTTCATCAGAAGCTGGGAGGAAAACAAAAAAGGAAATGCCAGAGTCATACTGGCTCAGTATCATCGCTCATCAAACAGTCACTGCCTAACAGTTTGGAAATAAATGGTACGTGAGGGTAAATCCTGTGACATCAGGGGGAATCTTCTGTTCAGGTGCACACTGGCTAGGTCCTTGTCTGCTGGATCTAGAGTCTGGAATACTTTGAGCGCTGCTTGATGGCTATGGACACACTGACAGACACAGAACAGTAACCAGCCAGTAGGCATGATAGTAAATCTTATGGCACTTCATACTTTACATTTTAACTTTGTTATTTTTACCATGTTGCTGAGGGACTTGTCTTCTTCTCGTCAATCACATTACATTGCAATGTATTAAATATTCAGAAGAATATGAAAAATAAGGCTGAAACTCAACTGAGTAGGCATCACAAACTCAGTACTCCTGGCACCTCGATGGCCGAGAGCATGGTATATGAGACACAGCTCTGACAGTGCCCCTTTCCCGGCGAGGAAGCAGGGCAATGTATGGAATGCCTTCCACACGTGGTATGAACTGGGGCAATGATCAGGCAGGATGTCCTGCAAGATGCCATAGATGTGGAACATGAACTGGAGGAGAGTCTTGGCCACCTACAGAGCAGAGGGAAGCGATCTGACAGGGATACATTGACAGCACTTTGAGAAGTGGTCCATGACCCCTAGAACTGGATGCCCTGTCACTCGGGAGGAATGTGGCCTCTTGACCATGTGTCCGTGTAGCTCCTCTGACACATAAAGCCAGTGTGAGTGACAGGTAATGGGCAACCCCTAAACATGCTGTGTCATTATCAAGGCTCCATATGACTGGATTAGCGATGAATGAAGTGGGCAAAATGGGTTCTAGGGTTCTAGGCTTTTTTTAACCTGGACCACATGTAAACCAAAAGTTGAACCACATAAAAAAACAAGCCTCCACCAAGCCCACATTTAGGCATTGATTGAAAGAAATATTCAAAATTCCAATGGCAGGTAAGCACCACATAGGTGTGCCACGCCCGCTGTATACTTCCCCTCCTCTAAGGCTTTGCATATAGCTCACAGTTACCAACTTCTTATTTGTTCTCCACTTCCTTTAGTTTTCCAACACAGAATGTGTAGGCATACAGCTTATCCAGCTTTCCATCCAGCAAATTCAAGACAAGTAGGTTTCTATTGGTATTTCAACCATATTTCGAGTTAATGGTACCACACAAAGAACATAGACAGAACTCTATAAGAAAAAATTAGAACATTACACGTTTAGGCAGGATAAGAGAACAAGAATAGCACAGTAATCATTTATAAGTGTCACATCTGGTACGTCTCAGTCATGCCCTCATTGTAGCACGCCACCTGAGTACTAGGTGTAAACATCTCTGGGCACGAAGTGATAATGTCATGGCTTGTTATGCGTTTGGTCATTGGGTTAGACTTCATTAGTTCCTTTACTGGGTTGCTAGATACCTAACGACATGTCCACCTGTCTTGTATTAGCATTAATAGTTGCTTGTTAATGAGTTGATTGTCTCTGTCGTATGATTGGCTGTGTGTTCTTGTGGGTTTAAAATGCCACAGAATCATTGTGTGGTCATCCATTCATTCCCGTGGGTTCTGGTCTGGGTATGTCTTGTTAAAAACGAATCCTCCTGTTTGCCTCTCTTTGTTACACACTCCAAGAGGAAGTTTGCAGAGACACTTGACGGACTGTAGTGGGACTCCTGCTTCTTCTTTTAGTGGCAGTAAGAGAGCCGGTGACAATATCTGCTGGATCTTGTCAAAAGCTCAACAGCTCAAGCCCAGTACTCTAGTAGTACCTCTCTTCTGTCACTTCCTCTGTGTGTGTGTGTGAGTTTGGAGTTGTAAGTACTAAATAGTTGTGCATTGAGAGAGAACTCTGCAAAGTGTGGAGTGATTGGTACAAGTCCATGATCTACAGTGAGCTTGCTGTAACGTCTAGTGTTTCCCAAACTGGCACCTGGGCCTCCCTAAGTGGGGCACTAGAGATTGTGCACAATTTTTTCTGCACTGAGGTTACCAAAATTATATTTGTACACATTTAATGAATAAAATCACAGTGTCTCCTAAAAGTAAAAGTATGTGTGTATGCACGTGTGTATAAGACTAAAAGCATAAAAACGGATTATTTTTGCAAATAATTTATCACTTTTTATTGTAATTTATCACTTTATTCTTTTTGTGCATCTATGAGGGTAGGAGTTGTGGTTGGCGGGCCTGGCTTGTCTTGGACACAGGCAAGGGGGGCTTCAAGGAGAAAAGATTGGGAACCACTTGTCTAGAGAATAGTCAACTCTGCAGCAGAGTCCCCCTTTCAGTGCTTGTTTGTTGAGTTTGCACAGAGTGAAGGTCCTCTGGAATTTGTACTGAAAATGTACCTTATTATTAAACAAAAAAAAATATTACTTCTGCACTGTCTCCTGCGAGTGTCATGACAATAAGCCAAGACAACATACAGTGTAGTCGAGAGAAGTTGGAGTAGTACAAGTGTGAGTGAAAATATTATGATATACTGTTTTCTAGCAGCAGTTGTTAAGGGTGCAATAAATACAAAGGAATGTAATGAGGTAGGCAGAATTGTGCAATAATAGCAAGAGGAAGAAAAGGGATAAGAAAATAATGTACAGTATATGAATAAATAAAGGGTATTTACAGTGGTAAACTGGGAGTATTTTTCCTTGTTTATGGCAGAACAGTTAATGTGTGTGTGCAGTGTGATTGGCAGAAATGAGACCTCTGATTTTAGAGTGTGTATGTGTTTGTGTGATGCCCAGTTTGTTATTCAGTTCAGATTTAGGAGTCCGGTAACCCCAGTGATTAAATTTTTTAAATCCTAGTAATGAAGGCCTGGAAATTGCAAAACATTTGACCAGATGGAAGCAGGTTGTGAGAGGGGTGTGTGGAGTCACCCAAAATGCTGGTGAATTTGTGAATTTAGTGTGTGGTCTAAATGTCTTCAACAAAGAGAAGGACCACTGTAGGGTGTAGGGTGGTCTGATGCTCGCAATTTCCACACCAATTCAGGGTGCAACAACAGAGAATGCTCGCTATAGTACCTTTGCAGAGTGTTTTGGCAATTGGAGTGGGGAGTTGTGCTCTTCTAAGTCTCTGCAAGAAGTTACTGCAGGCTCTTCTTGACCATGGAGCTGGTGTATATGGTCCATGTGAGGTTATCTGTGATGTGTACCAAAGAACTTGGTCTTCAGTACAGCCTCCACTGATTTTCAGTGGTGAGGGATTATACTCAAGTCAATTCTCATCCATCAGCCCAGATGCGCACGGGACCCCCCCCAACCTGTAAGTTCCCGATAGTCTACAGGATCAGAGAAGGGAGTGAAGTACCTCACTGTGTGTGCACTGAACCCTAATCAATACAGGGTCAGAGTCTGCCATCTTTCTTCTCCACAAAAAAGAATCTAGCAGAAATGGGGGACATGGATCAGCTAATGAGCCCGACTGTACTGGCCATGAAAACCACAATTTATTTTCAGGTTCTGACAGTAGGTAAACACATGACTGAGGGGGTGTAGCTGTAAGGACAATCCCATGGATGGTAAGGAGAGACGGGTTGCCCTGGAGGCACTAAAAAGCTTGGCCAGTGAAGAATACTCTGGGCAAATACTGAAGAGGGCATAAGAGCTGTCAGCTGAGGTGGAGGGTGAGGGAGTGAATTAGATTAAACAAGAACAAGTGCATTGGGATTATCAGTATGTAACAGACCCAGAATTCACACCAGAATATATGGTGTGGCATTACAGACAATTTTAGGGGGACAGTGATGTAGGTGACCGTTGCACCACTAACCGGAGTTCCATTCAAGGCATTAATCGTGACAGAGTGGGCGAGAACAACAATGGACAAAGACAGAGATAAAACTTAAGCGGAGGCCATGGGCAAAGGAACTGTTTAGCCCAAAGTAGGTGTGACTGAAGGGGGACGGATGATGGTGACAAGCTCCACAACCACCTGGGTGAAATGGTCAATAAACTGGGCTCACAGAGCAGATTTAAAACCACCAGGGCTTCTTTAAGGGAACTCGAGCTGCATCAGAAGGGTTTGTTCATCTATCATGATTACTGGCTGAGCCAGTTAGCGTGACACACTTCCAGGACATACTTGTGGTACCAAAAACTGGTGTCTAGAGTATCAGAGTTCTTCAGATATTCCCTAACTTACAGTTCGGCCATGTTGAGATACCTGGCCAGGTACCGGCACCTTCTTATCTGTTTCTACTACTTACCTATTCGATCTTGAGACATTGAGCACCACTTGGTGGCTACTTCTAGACAGACAAGTGGATGGACGGACAGGCAAATCAGCTGGTTGCCAGTATGGGTGGTAATAAGTAGAAGTAGAAGTGGCTTTTTTTCTCAGCTCACTTAAAAGGCATTCAAGCCTAAAGCTAGCTTAAAGCTAGCTCTAATATATTGTTATACATCTGCAACATTGTACCACTAATTTTTAAGCTTCATTATTCAGGATTTTGCATTCATTTCGTTTTCCATGCGTGTTCTCTCACTACACTATTGTGCAATTATTTCAAAACATTTAATAGTTCTTAGCACATTCAGTGTCATTTGTAAAGGATTGTAACACACACACTAGCTGTACAACTCCCAGTCTATATATTTATAAAGTGCTGAACAATAATTTGTTTGGTAGTGTAGTATTAGAGGAGATACTCAGAGGTATATAATAAAACTATATTTCTTTGTGTGAAGGAAGTTCTGTGAAGTTTGTTTTACCCCATAACAGTTCATTCAAAATAGTGCATTTGTTGCTGGAACATAGAGAGTTCACTTATAAAATTCAGAAATTTCAGCAATGAGTTGGATAGACAAGCTGATCTTTTGTGCAACCATCATAACTTAAATTGTATTCAAAAACGTGCTGCGATCACATTTTAGGCCTTTTTATTGTGACAATGCTTCATTTATGTATGCTAGGACAATGCCTCACTACCCTATGTTATATAATGCACAGTGCATAACACCACCAGTATCAGCACCAACTGGTGACTGTTAGGTTGAGAGTTGGGGTTAGGATTAGGGTTAGGGTTAGGGCTAAAATTAGTTTGAGGTTAAGGTTATGGACTTTCCCCGTCTCACAGCTTTTCAACCCATGTCAACTTTGCAAACATAAACAAAAAGGAATCAACCCATTATTTGTACCCTTTTAGTGGGAAATGTTTATTATATTTTCACAATATTACATACAAGTGTTCATTCAGAGGCTACAACAAAAGGAAACTTTGCATGACCTGGAGGCAAAGACGATGGAAAAACTACTGTAGTGAACGGTTGTCCAAGCACAAAAAAATGAAGGCCTAAAGTGTGACTGCAGCATGTTTTTGAATAGAATGTACATCGTGATGGCTTCATGAAAACTTTGCTTCATGAGACCGGGCTCTGACAGAACCATGATGGCAACCCTGGGCATGAATCTAAATGTAGTTCAGCACAATTCACCCAGGTCATCAGTTCATTACCAAGTTCAAGAAGGAAAACCTTGTGCATTTAGCCACCCCAGTCTAAATCATCCAGTCTGTGATGATTTGTTACTGCTTGATATCAGTTTTTCAGTGCAGAAACTGAAAGCTGGTCCCAAATAACCTGCAAGACTTTGGCAGTTGGTACCTGATTGATGGTATAATCAGTCCATCAGTAGCCAGGCATTGATCTGGAGACCAACAAATGACTGCCAGTACATGCCTAGTGGCTTCCTTCTGCTACCATTCATTTTACAAGCTGGAAACAAGCCTACGTTAGATTTTCTTTGTTGCTTTAACCAGAATTGCCATTTGGTACAATAAAGCCCACTCCAAAATGTAGATGTGCAGCACCACATTGCCCACTCATAAACATGGCATTGTCTTTGCTTTTGGAACACATACGCATTGAGTTGGAGTTTAGAGTCAGCAGTGAAGGCTGTGGGACAAGCTAACCCTCACAGCTACTTCCAATGCAATGACTTCCACTGGTTTTGGGTGTTTTTTTTCACGTAGTGAGAGCTGTATTTGTGTGTGCCAACTAGGAGAATTGTGCTACTGCATGGATGTTCTTTTGAGATTAAACAGATGCAATTTTCTATTAAAGAGATTTATGCAGTCTTATCAGTAAATCTGCCTTCTGGGCTGCTGGTAGTGTTTTGATGTGATGAGTTTCTGAGACCAGTTTGTTTTTGATGTTCTTTTTAAGCAAATTAAGATTATGCCTGGTCAAAGTGAGGATGCAAATATCTCTGGATCAGAACCTTTTAGTTTGCACCAATGTACCTAGATGTCAGTGTTGTGCATGAACTAGTTCAAAAGAACGCGTTCATTGAACACGTTCATATTTCAGTGAACTTTGAACTGA
>JBBKCR010166940.1:0-15751 GCA_037577295.1 Ladigesia roloffi | reverse complement strand
GCTGGATGTGGGACGCAGGTCTCAGAAACAGGACATGTCTGGGAAAAAGAGGACGTCCCCCTACTCTTCTCTCTGTCAGACTACAAGAAGTGAAATGGTTTGCACGGACGTTTCTCCTGATTTCGCAGTGATTTTGGAGAACTTATATGAAGGACTTTTAACAATGCATTGTAACGGCGTTACTGACATTTATACCCAGTAAAATATTACCAGTTTCTGATCTGTAAAGCCTTACATTACCGCATTACAGCAGAAAGCAACATTACAGTAATTAGTTACTTTTGAAATGTGTCACTCCCAACACTGGTCACGGTATGCGTCGTGTTTACATCAGGTTTTCATCTACAGTACTGACTTTTACAGAGTCCTACTGCTCTCAACCTCATTAGGAACTGTAGCCTGTTTATACTCAAACGCAGATTCAACGTTTTTGAATTGTTAGTTTTATTTATTGCATCCACGTGAACATGTTTTCAAAAATATCTCTGCCCACACGAACCTGCCAAGGCAGCAGGATTCGATATAACTCTAAAACATTCAGCATGTGTGACTTATAAGAAGGTTTGGATGTGGGACGTCGTTACCAGAGACTGATTGAATGTAGCAGCATCTGAAAGTGACTCTGACGTCGCGGTTGAGACTCTGTAAGCGTTGGGACTGCAGATGAAAACCTGATATAAACACAGTGTGTACTTTTCCTCAGATATTACATTTCTGTAACAGTTAGGCTGTTTGTAAAAGCTGTTTTAAAAGGGTCTGTGGGACCCCTGAACTCACAAATAAACATCTTCAGAACTCTTCAGTATCTCAGTATATTTGAGAGGCTGTAATATCATGACATGGGCTTTCTAGCATGAGAAAAACGTATCTAAAGAAAGTCATGGAAACCCAGTATAAATAAAGGAGCAGGAACTGACTACAGATCTAGGACCAAATTTATTTGTCTTTTAGCTACTAACACCAAGAAACCCAACCCCTTAATATTATCGCTTAAAATTGCCTTAAATGTGAGCTTAATTTCCTGGAAAATTAAGGGGAAAGTGCACAGATTAAGGGGAATAAGGCGTAAAATAATGCATTTTCCCCTAACTTTTTATAAATTGCCCCTTAAATAACCGAACCTGGTACCTTAAACACACTTTTAAGGTCAAATTAAGGGATCGGTTTACAAATCAATGGCCACTTAATTCTAGTTAAGCTGTTTGGCATATTTTCTGGGGTAAATTATGGTAAGCACATTTTAAGTACATTGTGTTCCACAGTGTAATGAATATTCGACCCCAAATCAGGAAGTGCTGGGACAGCATGGAAACACAGGAATGGATGTAAATTACAAAAATGAGCTCGACCAGACAAAACATTAAATACACTGTCTATGATAAAAATTAAAAATTATTTTTTTCTCATTTGGGATTGTAGAGTGTTCAGAATGTTTATTGTGGACTGAACCTACTTCTTCTCGAAGGCTGTAATGAGACGATCGTCCAGGATGTTTTCTTCGGGCTCCCATGTGCTGTGCCTGCGGAACGAGCGAATTAAATTACAATACAGCCGCAGAAATGTTCAAATGCTATTAAAAAACAACAACAAATGGGACAAATGGGAAAAACAGCTGAACGAAGCAACAAACAGCATGAACCCAGACTCTTTGGACACAATTCCAGTGGGTCCACTAAAATTTTACACCCCCCTGCCCATGCAGGATACAAAGCCCAAGCCTGATTTCCTCGCACAACATGATTATTACACTGTCCAAACACACACACACACACACACACAAACACACACACACACACACACACTTACTTCAGTGCCCATCCTTTCCATTTAACCAAGTATTCGATTAGACCCTGCAGAGAAGGAATAAGGAGAACAGGGGTTATAACGGTGTAATGCAAAAAAGCAATACCCATCAATGCACGATATTGCTGCACGCATGCACTACGCTGCTGCACGATTTTGATTTTGCTGCACAAAACACGCATGCAGCAGCAAACTGATCTGCTTCTTGCAAAAAAAGCATGAAAAAAACATCCAAGGTATCAGACGACCATTCCGCCATGTCTGCATGACCCCCACCTTACCCCGCAAAACCCACCCCCGCCTATTCTCGTGCACGTCGCTTCGTTCTGCGTAATAGAGCTCGTGTAAAGCCTCGTGTATGCGTCTTTTGGTGTTTTTTTTAGTTGCATGCGGTTTGCACGGTTAAATAAGGTCAACTCGCGGGCTAGTGGTACGAGTAGGCCTTCCTTCCTTCCTTTTCTTCACCCCCACCCCTTCTCTATATTCCCCCTCCTCCCTATTTTCTCCCCGTCCTCGCGCTCTCACTTTCCGCACGCGCCGCTTCAGGATGGCCTCAGCGGCGAACACGCGGTCTCCCATGGCCGACAGCTCCATCTCTGCTCCAGGGGGCTCTCGACCCGGGGCCTCCTCCTCCTTCTGCTCCTGCTCCTCCAACCCTTCCTCCTCTTCCTCCCCCCACCGCCTCGAGCACCGTCCGGCCCGTAGACTCCCCGTCTGTCCAGCCGGTCTCTCTCCAGCCGCGGCCGCAACAGTACAACAGCCCGGACGGCCTCTCTCCGACCACTCGCCTCGGGAACCGAATCAGCCAGCGATTCGACTAAAGCGAACCGACTCACCCGGCTCAGACTTTCGAATCTCACACAGTTTTGAAGGCATAACATCATTAAAAATCAATTTGAATGAACCGAACCTACTCACCCAGCTCAGAATTTGTTCATTAAATTATTGTCATGATTTCAGTGTCTTGTTCCCCCACTTACTCATTGCCATGACATCATTATCTCGTTCTGTCATGCCCCTATTACCATGACTGCATCATATTGTGCCCTTTTTAAACTGAGGCCATGATTTCATTATATCATTCTCCCACTAGCATGTTATGACCTATTATTTTATTCTCTTGCTATTTAAATGCCATAACTTCATTTTCTCATTCCCTTTCTAACTAGCTGAAATGACTTCATTGTCTCGTTTCCACGCCTTAATTGTTGCAATGACTACATTATCTTTACCTATGCCTTCATTATTTAATTTAAATTTGAACTATGTGATCGTACTTTATCTCATTCCCCTATCTATGTATTGCTATGGCTTTATTGTCTTGTTCTTTTACTGAACCTTTGCACAGACTCGACTTTCTTGTTCCCATGCCTTACCTGTGGTCATGAATCAAGTACAACAACCTAACTATGTTATTTGTACGCCGTACTAGATCAAAACCACAGCTTAACTATCTCATTCTCACACCTTAGTGAGTTATTTCTAATAAGGATAGTCAATAACATTAAGTATATAATCCTTGTGAATCGATTCTCGCCTTAAATTATCAATATTTTAGTCATTTGTAGTCAGTGTGTAGTTTATCATCAACAGGAACACAGTGGAAATAACTATATTTCTGGGATCGTGTAAGTTTGAAGAAACTACTTCCTCTTCTGCCTGCCATAGTCATATGTGAATTACGGCTGTGTAAATGCATCGCGGCTTGTCGATGTGCTCTCTCACAACAACAGCTGAGCGTAAACGGAGTCACGTGTCATGAATGAAGAAAGGTGTGAATGTTTAATGTTTTTGTTGAAATGTTCACGCAACTATTTACATTTTAAATGATAAGAAATACATGTTCAAATAGCATTAATTAACATGCAAAATTTAATGTTTGTTTTATTTCTTGTTGTGGTAATTTTTCATAATTAAACAACAAATACAAGTTGTCGGATGCCTTTTATTTATTATAAAGCCATAATCAGAAATACACTACTTTTTATTTTTCAAAACTTTAAATTTTAGTACAAAATATCGGTATCGTCAATACCAGCCTGAATTCTACTTGGTATCGGATCAGAAAAGAAATCAGTGGAATCACACATCACTAGTTCCTTAACAGGGAGAGTGGCTAGCACTTACCGCTGTTACCGAAAGTTCAGGCCTTGAGTTGAACAGGAGGTTTCAGACTCCCATATATGGGAGGATGTATTTGTTCAGTCTTGATAACATCAGCTCAGCTTGACTCTGGTTTCGTGCTCGAGTCGAGGCTAGAGCATTTTCAAATTAGTGATCTTCACTATAAAATAACAGGATATGTGATGTACCAAAGCAAGCATTACATCATGGCTATTTGCTTTAAAATGTATTCTGGAAAATCCTTACCAAAAAACCATGGCATTGATGGGTACTCGGCTAGATGTGATCTTTGAACTGAAATCGTTCTTGTGTTGTATCACAAATCTATAAAGAACTCATGTTGAGAAATGCCTTAATTATCTTATTCCCACATGTCACCAAGACATTGCCATGAATTTGTATCCTATTCCCACACCTGACTAACACACCTGACTAGATTATGTATCTAATATTGATTCTATAGTGAATCAATAGTCAATTTCATTATCTTATTCTCTTATTAGCGTTTGGCCATTATTTTATTGTATTGTTACTCAAAAAGCTTGTGGCCATGGCTTTATCCCATTTTCTCATTTATCTAATTTAACTTCGTTGTCTTTTTCTTTTACAAACTTGTCATGATTTAATTGTTTCACTCCCTGTTTAACTTAATTATCGTATCGTCACACATTGCCAAGCTACATGAATGAAACATCTTAGTGATTCATTAATTTTTGTTAATAATAGAGGCCATCAGCCAAAGTCGGTACTTTTCTTAAATTCTACGCTGCAATAGAAACATCCTCTTTTAATTGACTTCAACAGTGATGTGTGTTTTTGGGGGTAAAACTGGAGGATTCCAGTTAAACGGGAATCAAGTATTGAATCAGAGATTCATTGAATCAGATTCTATTCACTGTCAAGCGCAATCGGTTCGATCAAATGAATCTAACTGGAGTCACGTGGTGCAGCCCTTAGAACAAACATTAAAAACACAAAATTACACAGAAACGTTAAAAAATGTTTTAATAAAGAAAATACCTGTATAATATAATTTATGGATAATATATTTTGGATGTTAACAAAGTAATTAAAAATCTGTTTTCTCCAAATAATATAGTAATTTTTCTTATTGTGTGTGTATGATGTAGTATTACAGATGTACGTAATATTTTTTATTTTAAATTAACATTTTATTTACATTTATTTTAAGCCTCGGAGAAGAAAAGAGTAACTTGAGACTCTTATCGGTTTGGTAAGTAGCTGGCTGCATTAGCAAAAATACGTAACACTTTACACTTAAGTGAGTTTTAAAAAATCGCCTGGCATGTGTCGGAGCATATTTTGTATTTCGTAGGTGGTAAAGGTCGTTTTTTGGGTGGATAGGAATAAAAAAACTATTGGTTTGGCTCATGCTAAAGTGGCTAACAGGGTTTGAAGGGGCTAAAGATGCTCAATCGTGGTCCCGCCTTCTAATGCAAATACGGGTAGATGATTGGTGAAAGGGCGTAGGCTGCATATGTTCTCACCTGCTGATTGGGTGCGAGGTGTGTCAGTCAAACGGCTGGCGTGGCGGTGGTTGTTGATGTCCCGTCAGAAGTCAGATCAGCTCGGATTAGGGGTACGGAATCAAGGTAAACTCTTAACACGATAAAAATACGGCATGTATTTATGCGTGTTCTTGTCTATAACCCGGTGTTTTAACGATAATATGCATCGTTTCTGGCAGCTAAGGCAGTCTGGTTATTTTAGTCATTACAGTCATTGAGTCAGGACAGCACGAAAACGGCCACATTTATCCCATAAAATATGAGGTTTTACAGAGAATTAGTTTCATTAGTTTTATTAAGCTCTGCCACGAAGGTTGACCATGTACCATTTTCTATTATTATGACTTTAGTCGTCAGTCACTTCTTTAAAGACGATGCGAACGTCTTTCTGGCGACCTGTAGTTGTAGTTTCACTGCTGACACTACTTGTAGTCCATTTGACTACAGTGTGACAGGTTTCCTAACATTTACACATTCCCTCCGGCCAAGTTTAGGCTAAAATTGAAACCGTTAATTTCAGGTGAAATCTAATACTCCCCTATTTTGATGACATATATTGATTTCGAATGTTTTAGAATCAGAATTAGTAATATTGGGATAACTAGTGATATTCACATGGTAAAATTGACATAAATAGTGATGTTCATGTGGTAAGACTGCTGTACATAAAAAAATTGCACACAATGAAATGATTCCGCACCCGTTTTGAAAACGTCTCTTCATAGTGCACAAGACAATTGCACATAAGATGTTCCACATAATGATAATCTTTTAACACATGATAAGAAAATTGCACAACATTGCACATATGATAAGATAAAGGTTTATTAGTCCTACTATAGTATAGTATAGTAGAATATAGTATAAAATGTTCACTATACAGTGTAAAAAAATACACTACAATCACATTGGAAATATGAATGTTTTTACTGAAAAATTTATATGTATACATGTATAGATGTACAGTTAGATAAGTATACTTAGGTATGTACGCACTGAGTATGTACATATATAGGTGTACATAATGGATATAAAAATATGTTTAGATCACTGTGGAAATATATAACCGTTGCACATTATAACTTGCATTTTTATAAATTGCACATTTCACCCAGTACTAATATTCCACCCCAAAAATTGCAAGTGTTACATCAGAAAATTGCACTCAGGCAAAACTGCACATAAAACAACCCCAATAGAATTTTTGTACATCATATTAATAGTATGTACATGCTCATACACATGACGATAACTATTTAAAATTAGTAAGAAATTGAACATCAAACCTCTTACTAGGGAGATATAGCAGACCATTTAAATTATATTTCTCTTAACCAGCCCAGAAAGACCCCAGACAGTTATAGTTACGTTTAGGAAGCTAAACATTAGATCTGTATTTATTAGCCTCTTCATCAGTGAGTTTCAATATCACTAGGTATGATTTTCCAGGGTTGTTATATTGTATTTGCGTGATGCATTCTGGGTTTTGTAGTCAGGAAACGGCAATGGGCAAAAATGCATGAATTCTGTCTGACCAATAAGGCTGTGGGATGCAGTCCTGCGTAGCCAAATATTGCGTAACCTGATAAATGCCCAGTTTAGGCCAGAATGTCTCATTAAGCAGGTTTAAGATTATTGGCCTCCTTGCATTCTAAATGGCAACAGTCCATGGTTTACCAGAGGAGTTGTAGTTTCTCACACTCCCCTGTTGGTCTTTCTCTTCGCTTGTTCCAGGTCAGAATGCAGTTCCTGGGCCGAATTTTGGACACGGTCACCTCCGTGTCCAACCTGTTCAGCAACCCGTACCGGGTCCGGGACATCCAGCTGTCGGAGTATAATGGAAAAGTGCGGCTCCAGCAGGAGGGGAGGATCTTGCTGTACAGAAACACGTCCAGCCAGTCCTGGGACTGCGTGCTGCTCCTACCGGAAAGTTCCTCCATGGCGCTGAGGTGAGTGTCCTGAAACTGAACCAGCCACGTTTCAGGGAAGAAATAGGGCTATCATGCTTTTCTTGCATATCCATCCATCCAGCCATCCATTTTCTACCCCTTTATCCCGCACTCGGGGGCGGGGCACTATCCCAGTTACTATGGGCAGTCGCCAGCACGTCGCAGGGCCACACACTCACACGCATTCACAGTCACACCTAGGGGCAATTTAGTGTGCTCAATCAACCTATCTCCAATCACGCATGTTCTTGGTGGTGGGAGGAAACCGGAGGAATCCCACATGGTCACGGGGAGAACACAGAAAAACCCTGCGCCCGACCCGGGAGTCGAACCCAGGACCTTCTAGCTGTGAGGCAACAGCGCTAACTCCTGCGCCACGGTGCCACCCACTTTCTTGCATATATATAATAAAATCAATTTTGTGTATATGTATATCAAACCTGGACAGCGAGTGACTGTAATCGCGATTATCACGTGATTTTCTGAGATTAATCACATTGTTATCCTCAAAATTCAGATTCAAAAGTTGTGTGTTGTGCGCTTTTATTGTTAAAGTGCTGCTATATGACCAAAAGTGGTTTACAAACACTTTAAATAAATAAGGAGCTTTCAACTCCCCTTTAACACAGATACACAGTTAAATCTCAACTCGATCAACTCAAAGAGGTGCCTAGGGGTCTTGGGAATCGTGACTTTCTGATAGAAGGAAATAATTTTATTTATCAATTTAATTAGCAATGATTTCTCTGCATTTAACCCATTTACTAAGTGAAGCAGGGCGGAGCCCAGGTAGCAGTGTGAGGGGAAGGTACTTTGCTCAATGGTACCTCAACTAGGCATAGAGAGTCCAGAAGAGTCCAGACTGAACCCAGCGAGCTGCTTTAGGAGGAACTGGACAAAAGAGAGAAAGCTGAGCGCCGATAAGAGCCGAAGCTTATTGGAACATCTGCAGCATCACAACTAGACACACACATACACACACACACGCACAACCAGACACTGAACGGCTTTAGTTTCAGTACAAAACAACAGAAAGACTGGAGTGTTCTAAAACTGTATATATACAGTAGATACAGCTCTGATAAAAATAAGCGGACACTGTAAACATGTTCAGTCTTTTAGATTTGATCTTTTATGGCTGCAAGTATTGAACTGAAGAGATTTTCCTTCATTTTTAAGAACTGCTGACAAAATTTCTCTTCATTTCCAAATAAAGATATTGTTCTATAAAGCATCATTTTAAAGGAAATGACAAAACATCAGAATAAGAGAAATGATGCAGCGTTTACAGAACCTGAATAATTAAACAAATCTCTCCTTCTCTCTTAAACTAAACGGCAAAAATGAGCTCTGAGGAACTTCTAGTAGGGTTTTACCGTCCAGCTGGTCACGGAGCTGTATATCTCTATATATTTGTGAAGATATATGTTTCAGTATATTTGGTGCATTCTGTTTATGTGATTTATTTTGTCATCTGATTGCACATGATTATAATGTGGTGCACAAAAGAACTGCGTCGATATTACGAAAAACATTTAAATATTAAATCAATCAAATAGGCTAATAGTCATTTAAGCAAAGCATGATTTCCAGTGAGAATAATAGAAGTACAGTGTAGCTTAAAGGGGTTCACACTGTTTGCCTTTAATTATGGTTTTCCATCATAGAGACATGTTTTATAATTTTTTCTAAGCTTTTCTAAGGTTCCATAAGGAGCCTGTGTCATTAGCATGTCTTTTGTTTGCCCAAGATCAAAGGAATGATGGGCGAAGTTTATAATGAAGGTAGTTTAACTTGTTTTCGTCCACAGTAAAAGGCCAGAGCCCTTATAGGAGTGTTTACAAAGCAAGAAATATCTCTCATTCAAGACCAGTATCCTCTGGATAGGAGGGACCGGAATAACTTCATACTGTTAACATCAGCGTTTCATAAACAGGTTTGAAATCACTGACAGTTGTGTGAATGGATTTTAGGGTTTGTCTCAACTGACACAAACACCTCAAGAGATCTCCTCAGCAAGTTTGGGCTTTTTCCCCTTCAGCTGCAAAGCAATTGGCTCTTTTTTGGCGCAGCTGGTGGCCAGAGCGTTCATCCTGCAATCAGAAAGATGTGGGCTCGATTCCCAAGTCTACTAAGCACCACTGAGAAACCCTTGAGTATCGTACCATCCCCCAACCACTGCTCCCTGGCTGCTGTGTTCCTGACGGCCTGCGGCTTCACTTGGTGAACAGGTTAAATGGGTTAAATGGGTTAAACGGGTTTAATATGTTAAATGGGTTTAATCGGTTAAATGGGTTTAATTGGTTAAATGGGTTTAATGGGTTTAATCAGTTAAATGGGTTTAATCGGTTAAATGGGTTTAATTGTTTAAATGGGTTAAATGGGTTAAATAGGTTTAATCGGTTAAATGGGTTTAATTGGTTAAATGGGTTAAATGGGTTAAATAGGTTTAATCAGTTAAATGGGTGTAATCGGTTAAATGGGTTAAATACAGAGGAAGAATTTCACACTGTTCACACTATGTGCATTATGACAAAATGGTCACTTTCACTTTTTTCAAAAGGGCGGCTTTTCCTCATGAACCCTTTATAGATACGGAGAGCTCATAGCATAACCTCTGTTCTTTCAGAAAAAAAGTCAGTTGGAGCGAAACAGAACAGATCAGAACAGAAACTAATATCAATTCGGTCCAGTCTGAGGAGTCACGGTGTCGATCGTTTGGTTACGATGTAATCAGTGTGACCTGCAGGAGCCGGTCCATGGGTTTCCAGAGAAAAGCTTCTATAGGGACTCTTAATAAATCAGAGACAGTCACATGGCCCATAAATACCTTTTTTTATTAAAGATTTTGGGTTCTTTTGTGATTTTCAAAATCTCTGATTCATTTGGTGTTTGAGACAACTTGGCTTCCTTTTCAGTGTTGGTGAATGGAACCGAACGTAGCACTATCAACCCCCAGTGAAGCTCCACGTCTTAGTACTTATATGAATGTTGATGATGTAAAATATTGAATCGAATGTAAATCTCTTTTCTTTGGGGACTAGTTTTGCCTCACAACAACCTTCATGGATCCCTTCATCAGTAATTTATTTAAAATATATATTTTAGGTAGGGCTGCCCCCAAATATTTGACTGATCGTTAGTCGATATGAAGATGGCTTGGTCGAAAACATTTTCATTAGTTGCTTAGTCGCAAAAAAAATCATGTGAAGTTACGCAATCAGGGGCTGCGCAGTCAGTGTAGGACATCAAAGCAACGCGAGAACATCGCGATCTCGTGCCTCGAGGTATACCGAGGCAAATTCACTTCCATTTGACAGAAAATGCTAAAGCATGATATTAGCGCGTTCAAAATGAAACTGCCGCTACCAGGCAGTGGACAAGCACCATATGATGACGTGTACACATTGGAGGTTCCTGATTGGTGGTTGCTGTCATTGCATCACAGTGTTTTTTCTCGGCAGTCCGCTGCCTTGGTTCTTTAAGCCTCGTCTGGAGACAGCGGTTTCATTTTGTGGCAAACAGACACAAACCAAGAATAAAAAAAAAATCCCTCTGATTTTAATCCATTCTGACGTAATTATATCCACTTTTTACCTCATGTTTTTTACCTCAGTTCCGCTCACAACCAGTTGTAGTGGAAACTTAACAGGGTAGAGCCGAGCCGATCCGAGCCGAGCCGGTACCAGTCAGTAGAAACCAACCAAGAATAGCACCGTGTACCAGAAATGGAAAAGCAAAAAAAGCGAGCCGAACCGTGCCGAGCCGGTACCAGGCAGTGGAAAAGCACCAGTGGACTGTACCTTTCCTTGTATATATGCAAGTTTTTATATTAATATCATAAATGAACGATTATTCGACTAATCGCTAAAATGCAGGAGTGTCAGTCGATTAGGAATATCTTTAGTCGGGGGCAGCCTTAGTTTTAGGCCTAAACTGTTGTGTAGCAATGCCTCTCTAAATGTAACGTCAGGAATCAGTGAGCACATTCATAAATGTTTTCACAAACTTTCAGTGAGGGAGCTTTTACAGGGAGATGTTCAGTTCCCTCATCACTACTGTGTTTCTTTAGAAAAGAGTGTTGCACACAACTTAAAAAGAGGTGTAATAGGTCCCCTTCAAAAACTGAGTGTCTCTCTGGCTGTAATGGCTCTGAAATGAGGGGTCTCTTTAGAACATCTCTGGAGACCCAGCCAGAGGCAGCGAGGACATTATGAACCTTTCAGTAAGTCTGAATTCCTCCTAAAACGTCGTACGATTCAAACAAATGGAAAGTGGGGAAAGTCTTTTGTTTCTTGCTCTAAGGATCATAATCTGCTTTTGAATTAGTCTTCAAGCAGAATTTTGTGAAGAATTCAAATAAACTGAAATTTGGAGCCAGTGTAAAAATTTTTCCGTTTTATTTTAAAGTATAAAAACGCGTTGGGACTGTTGATGCATTCTGGAACGCTCCAAAAATTTTGATTTCAGAAATGTGGCGAAATGATTGGTTTCATTTTCTAAGTTCACATCTGAAGATCTCCAGATGTTTCCTGTGCAAACCACAGTCTGATGGTTCTTCATCATAAGTCTAATGAAAATGTGTTCCGCTGTCTTACTTCCTCCTCTGACACGTTTTGTGGCCTTTGTACTTCTGGTTGAGAATCATTCTTACTTTAAATCTGTTTAATCCCTGACCGAAGAGCTAAACTGGGATCGAGTTTTGGTTTCTGTCAGATGGGCATGAGCTAGACAGACCTTAAGTCGACATCTTTGCTTCACATTTGTTGCCCAAATTTCTATCGGTTTTGAAGATTTTAGCATAAATAAGTGATTAGGATCCGAACAGAGGTGTTCAGAGCAGGATTTGGTGTGAAGCGCACAGTTCAAGAGATACACAGTGGTGGTGAATGGCACTGAATGTCTGCCTCTAAAAGCGTCCTTACTGACAGTTTGTGAAATCTGTTATGAACATTCTGCCTGATTCCTGAGACGCTACATTTAGAGAGACCATGTTACACAACAGTTTAGGCCTAAAACATTTTTAAAAATCAATTCATGGTGGAGGGATACATGCAGGGCGTTGTGAGGCAAAAGTAGTCCACCCAAAAAAAGAGATTTACATCATAATAAATATTTTACATAATTAACAACCATTTAAACACTCAGATTCACGTGGAGCTTCACTGGGGGTTGATTTGTGTTGGAAACGTTCGGTTCTATTCACCAGCACTGGAAAGGAATCCAAGTTGTCTCATACAATGTTTCTGCAGCGATTCACAAAATCATTGGAGTCAAAGAACCCGAAATCTTAAATGGAAAAATTATGGTTATGGGTCATGAGTCCCTGATTTATCAGAGTTCTTGCAGAACCTTTCCTCTGGACACAAGGACCGGATCCTGCAGGTCACACTGATTACATGAAGTCTCTAGACAGGACTGAGTGGACTTTTGTCTTTTTTTCTAACATGAACCAAGTGTCTGTTGTGGTCACAAGACTGTTTTGCTCCAGTGTCCAGATTATCACACCACTCTCACAAAAGCTGTTCTGTCTGCACTGAAGGTCCTCCCTCAGTTCGTTCATGTCGAGCCCAGAAGAGTGGAGTCCAAGGCTATACACATAGACTTTATTTTTAAATAACAATATTCCATATGTAATCAACACATTTTACTCTGTTTTGTATGTAGGTGAACTGCATTATTGTCATATTTCATATGCAAGATAGCTCAGGGACAACATTGCAATGAAAGGTGACTGACGAGAGAAGACAAGTCACTCAGCAATATAGCAAACCTGATTTAAAATGAAGGTGTAAAAGATGTACTAAAAATATAGAAAAAATAAGCCCTATACATTTCAATGTCTGTGTGACTCTTAACATTTCCAATTTATTGTTTGAAAGTTTTTTTTAGCATTTTCCAGTTCATATGAAAGCACAGTTTGGTCCCACCTGTTTTCGACGAGACCTGTTCCTACTAGAAATGGTCGAAATATCTGAACTATTTGAAGAACCAGTGTAGGAGGAGGTCGTCTCCATTTGGATACCATTGATCTTGAGTTTGATTTATGTCTTATTAGGTTTGGATGGTCTCTAACTGAAATAAATACAGGGAGGCCTTGGTTATGACACAGATGCATTCTTATGACACTGATGTAACACAAATTTTGTTTTTTAGTCAAAACACACCCTAGCCTGAGTCACTTACAGATCCCAACACAGATGTAAAATCATAAAAATACAACTAAGCCACAGACAAAGAAAAAGGACATAAATATACTGGAAGTGTACACTGTACATTAGTAACAGAAAAAAATTAAAAAAATTATGAGCAATGAGACTTTTAACAGTCCAGAATGCCGTAGCCACCAGGGGTTCCACCTCCCTCCCTCATACGCCACGTTAATGTGTATTTTATGCATTCTCCGTGTTGTTCTGCCACATGCAACTAAACCAGTTCACCCATGTAGTCCATAAGTACGATGCTAACAGCATAAACTCATATCTCAGTTAGTTGAAGTTGAAGTTTTAGTTTGAGGATTTTATGGGAGTGTTATGGCAATTTGCCAGTAAGCCAGGGAAAATTGCCCAGGTGTCAGAGAAATGAACAAACGGAGTCTTTTTCTTTGCTCAAAATAATCAGAAAAGAGATTTAATTAACATCTGCAGAAGGAGAAGAGAAATGAAAAATAGGACAAAGAGACTGGAGTCACCTATGCCTATCAATGTCTGTCCTGTCCTGAGAGACAATGATTTTCACAGTCATCTAATACACAAACTTACGTAAGAGTCGACCTT
Source organism: Ladigesia roloffi (assembly GCA_037577295.1). Lineage (NCBI taxonomy): Eukaryota > Metazoa > Chordata > Actinopteri > Characiformes > Alestidae > Ladigesia > Ladigesia roloffi. The sequence continues at coordinate 1,570 of JBBKCR010166940.1, read as the reverse complement.
GCTTGCCAACTTTGCGGAGTTACAAGAGACAAAACAATCCTTCTAGCTGCGCGGTGTAAGGGCATGTTGCCCTAAGAACCCTCATGCTAGTCAGACAATCTATGTGCTGTTTTTAACTGTTTTCTACACTTACTTTAAACTTACATGTCAGCAGCATATTATTGGACTTTAAACTTGCTCCCTGCCTAAGGATTTATAGTTAAGAAATCCCAGTGTAACTACATATTTACAGTGAATCAAACAGTGAATCAAATGGATACAGATTAAAACTGAATCATTCAAAGGAAAGAAATGAATCAAATCAAGAATAAATGAATCACAAAAGAATAAAAGCTGATTTTCCCACAACAGCGGCTCGAAACATCGAAACATCTTATGTCGAAAGTGTCGTAACCGAGAACCCCCCATATTTATTTCAATTAGAGACTCGTGAACACAAATCAAACTCGAGGTCAATGGCATCTAAAGGGAGACGACCTCCTTCTACACCCTTTCTAGTAGGAACAGGTCTCATCATATAAATGTCTCGTACACATGTGGGACCAAACTCTGTGTTGTGTGATTGCAGAATCTTCCAGTCATTTGTGACTAAAGACCTTTGTTAATGTTTTGCCTCGGCTGGAATCTTAGGTGATTTAATCAGTACACAGATAAGCCAGGGAATGGTCTGATGAATGCCCTCTCAACACAATGGCGTCTGTAACGCAGCCCTTCCAAGTCATCTGAGATACATTCCACACTTTCAGACCTACAGAGTGAAAGCCTGTTAATGGAACATTATGTAAAAAATCAGTAAAATCTTATTTTAAAAGCTGCATAAGTTCTCTTCTCTTTCTCCCAGGTTGTTCCAGGTGGGAACAGAGGAAGATGCCATGAACTGGTTTCCCCAATATAGTCTTAAGCTCCGCCCATTTTACGAGACCCTCCGCCCTCCTCTCAAACCTGAGACGCTCCAGCCAATCGTAGACTGCTTGCGGAACCACCCTGACTGGAGCTCCGCCCACATCGCCGTGGACACCGGGCTGCGGGACTGCCTGAAGCACAACTACGTGCTGAGGTGAGCGGTCACAGGGTCCATCTGAACATGAAACACTTTCTGTATTGATGGAAAAAATATACACGACTGTTCTGAAGTCTGAAGATCCTGTGAAACTGATCAGTGAGAGACTTACATTAGAATAAACTGAATCAAACAGTAAAGCTGTAAAAGATCAAGATTGATTCTGTGTGTAACTAGCTGATACTGTGTGAGCTGGTGAGGAGAACACATGTTCAGTTCCAGGTTCCTCCTCGGTTCCTCCAGCTGTTGTTTGGATTGTAAAACTCCATCAGCAGCTCCTGGTTTAATTTAATGAAGGACTGACTGGGTTGAACCTAATATCTGAGGTATTTGAGAGGTACAGTGTAAAGCTGGACTTCCCTGAGGAACTCTGGTCATGAAAAAGCAAACACAGACTCATACATACCATCACCATTAATTCACTCACTCACTCACTCACTCACTCACTCACTCTCTCTCTCACTCACTCACTCACTCTCTCTCTCTCACTCACTCTCTCTCTCACTCTCT
>JBBKCR010166933.1:0-15752 GCA_037577295.1 Ladigesia roloffi | reverse complement strand
GCCCGACCCGGGAGTCGAACCCAGGACCTTCTTGCTGTGAGGCAACAGCGCTAACCCCTGCGCCACCGTGCCGCCCCATACATTTGCCCGTTATTATTTAATTCATATAATTTGTGTACATGAGCTCTTTAAACCTGTTCCACATTCATGTTTTTAATCACAGCATCGACACATCAAACCCACAGACACATCAATATACCCGTAATATTTAGACTATTTCTCATTTCAAATGACGTAAAGCCCAACAGACATTACAATGATCAACTATACAGTTACGATTACAAATTTTCTTTAGGATAATGCATAGAATTTTCAAGTTTTTAAAAAACATAGTGGGAAAAAAGGCAGTTTTTAAAAAAGTCAGTCACAAAAGGACACCAAAAATCACCAAAAAGTGCACTCTTAGTAGGAACTCAATTCTGTAACAAGAAGAGGAATGAGGAATTCAGAGAGAGTCATACAAAATCAAGTGTGTTTCATTTTGCAGTTTTAGCCCTTGTGAAAGAGAATGAGAAGTTAGAGATGTGTGTGAAGTCTCCAATTATGCTATAAAAGTCATTCAAGTAGTACGATTAGATGTCAGAGACGTTTGAAAACTGATTCATTGGTCCAGTCCAACAGAAGACAAATCAGAAGACACTTCATCACTAAAAAGAAAGTATCAAGTAAACATGAAAAGTCTCCCTCAGACCCTATAAAAGGGAGATTTTGATTTCGTCTTCTGTCCAGGTTTTACTTTAAGAAACTTCTAAGGAACCTGCAACCACCCAAGGTCCTGTGATCTGTAAAACCAGACAACACAGTGTGTGATTAATAAAGTTTGGTATTCTGTGCACAAATTTCAAACACAAACCTAAGTTGGCAACCCCGTTTCAACAGAAAAAGTGGTGAGGTCAAACAAGCTTTGTTCATGTCAAACAAGTTGCGCTCTAAATTTGTTGTATCTCTACTGGAGTTTATACAGAACATCACAGGCACCTTATGATTGTGACTAATAGGACACGATTGTACATTACTGCTCAAAAGTCAGCCCCCATTTGCGTATGAACCATGCGCGAATGGTTCGTAGGTCATGGTCTCTCTTAACAAAAAATAATTCCCTTGAAACTGAGCAAGTCCTGGGACTCGATTGGAACTGAAAGACTTTAAAGAACTGTTCCCCAAAACTAGGTGAAAATTACAAGAATGTCTAGATCTTTGGAGGCAAAAAATGAAGAAAGTTTTGGCTCAAGACTTTTGCACACTACTGTACTTAATTAAAATGTTGATGCGTTGGCACTGAGGTCCATTTATTTCTATGATATTTTACTTTTATATTTATATACAAGTAGATAAAAATAGTGTTTGAAAATGTATTAACATCTACAGGCAGTCATTTCAGACAATACCAGGGCTATTGTTTACAAAACAGTTGTGGACTGATAGAGGATTAGATTCTTAAAATCTTTTTTTTTTTTTCCAGCAAAAATATTTAACACAATTTCTGAGATGCTCTGTGAAAACAGACCTTGTTGTTGCCTGCGCTGCATAGCACTTCGGTGAAGATTTGTTGAGTTTTACGTTAAGACGTGTTTGTGTTTTAGTCCAAATGTGCAGTATTTTTGGAGTACTTTGGTCATCAAAAGAGTTCTGGATATTACTTTACCATACACATGTCTTGATTATTACTACATTGAATTCATAATCAAAAACTTTGTTAATTTTTCAATATTAGTGTATGTAATGTTAATATTAAAGGAAGCTATTGGAATTGTCTGAATTAACACACTTACTCAGCTTGTGACTTTGTGATTTTCTTTCCTGTTGCCATTATTTCTGCCACAGCTGCCACAGCAGGATCAAAGTTTAGGCTGGCCGCTGCGACAACTTCATCACCCCTGAATTACGACATGTATAAATGTAAGTATCACTGCAGTAATAAGTGTATCTTTGGCTGAATGTCAAATGACACCCTAATCTTGTATTTAGTATCATATAATGAACAGGAAATAGGATTTTCCAAACAAATGATGTACTAAATGTCCAATAAGGAGACCTGCTATTGCTACGTCTATTGGACATTCAAGGCACTGTTTGGATTTTGAAGCTATTATTTCACATTCATGCAGAGCAATATAAAGGGAGATACAGTAAACCCCATTTTAACGCCGATCAGTAGTCTCGTTTTCAGTCCATCACTGAACCGAACTAATAATTGTTCTCTGGAACCCCACACTATATCCTCATAATTATTTTGCTTTTGTGATGATATATTGCCACAAAAAATTCTGTGACATCCGGACCTCTTCGGCCACACCCCCTCGTGTGTTAAGAAAATTATAATGTAAAATCAGCCACATTTCCACAAAAAGACTATAAATGTTGTGGTCCTGTGGAGAGAAACAGAAAAAAAGCTGTCTTGGGATGGTGAAATATCTCTGTACTCAGAGGCGGCAGGTTTAAAATTGCCAAACCAAGAATGTTATTTATTTCTCCATGCTGCTGATTGGCTGCTGCCCTTTGACACAGCTGTAGTCCAGAATATCCCATGTGGAGTATCTCGAGTGTTCTCCTGTTTTTCGTTTTGTCGTTCTTAAAGCCCTGTATATTTATTAAAGTAAATGAAATGAATTGATTGCAGTTTTACCTGCTTATACCAAAAAATCCATGAATCACAGTCCAGTCTATACAGGGGGAACATCCGTATTTTTACATTCTAGCACTGCAGGAATTCAGTGTAAACTATAAAGTACGAATATGGGTTTACCTTTACATTTTCTATCCAGGTAACATATTAAGCTAAGTTTAAAATTTAATTTGTGTTTTGTGAGCATATTGGGGGCCTATTTATGGTTAACACGATATATATATATATCATCATGTCTTATTTAAAAAAATTTTTTTTTTAAACCACATCTCAACAACACATGAAAAGTGGGGGGTTTACTGTATTTGACATTTGATATTCAGCCACGGTTTTCATTAAAACATCAGCAAATTACTTCATAGAGTAATAATATATCCTGCATTTACTTTATATAGAATGCAAGAAACTTCCGCTCATCCACATTTCCTTTGAAAATAATGTCGGTGTAGCCTTCACCATAACCTTGGAAAATGGCAAAAAATAAATAAAAGAATGATTAATTAGGGCAGTGAAAACAGGTTTAAATATTTCAAGGTAAACTCGCTTCTAATGGTCACCTGCATATCGGATGCTTTTTCCCGACAGCATGGTCCAAAAGTATGGGACGGAGTTGATCTCACTTTGTTTCGCTAGCATGTTTAAAGCAGCAACCCTTCCTGAAGTGAAATAAAGAACAGAAATGAATGTTAATCTCTTTCTGTACATCACTCTCTGTTTGTGCTGGTACTTTTTATTTTGTCCTACCATGCGCTTGAGCCAGCTGCCAGTGTCCAATCTGGGCCATTTTATTCTGATGAAGGGAAAGTGGAAAGGATACCACATCTCCAGCGGCGAAGACGTCTGGAACGTTGGTTTTCATGAACTGGAAACACATTCGAGAAACATTTATAATGATTGTAATCAACCCAACACACATATCCTGTGTGTGAGATGCAGATACCTTACCTTATTAACAACAACGGCATTTTTGGAGTCAACTTCCACCAGACTTCCCTTGAGAAACTCAGAGTTAGGGATGATGCCTAAACAGAAATGGACAATCAGAAATATGGAATTCTTTCGAAGGGGAAAGGTTACTTCCTATGTTAAGAAATTTTGGAAAATGTATCAAATGGCATTTGTAAGTATTTGTGCATCTTAGTACATCATATATGACAATCTAATCATGCTATTATTATGCACTTACCAATTCCCACAATTACAACATCTGCAGCCAGGACGTTACCATTTTGCAGAACAATTTCTTTCACCTGCAAAAATTAGTGTTTATCATGATAGCCATTTTAAATCCAACAATGATTTTTGTGGAATTCCATTAGTCGAGTTTCATGACTGTTCAGTCCTACCCTTCCGTTTTCTCCTCGCATCTCAGCCACACCACTGCTCATGTAGAACGTCACATTCTTCTCCTCCAGCATCTTAAAAAAAAGTTTATTTATTAAAAATGTTTTTATAGCAAAATATACAACCAGAAAGCGTATATAAAAAAACTCTGACCTTCATGGTCATTTTCCCAATATCTGGTCCCAGAGAAAACTGGTACGGAAATGTGGACTTGCCCACAACGGCTACGCTGGCAGCTTTGTCAGAAAGATATGCTGCAACCTCCATTCCTGGGTTAAAGAATCATTTTAGATTATGGAATATGTTTTTTTTTCTTTTATAAAACAAAAAAACAAGTTTTTTTAAATGAAGAAAAAGTATCCATACCAATGAATGATGTTCCAATAACGACTGCCTTTTTACCCACACTCATCTGATAAATTTCAGCAGCATCCTTGTAGGTTTCCAAGAGTTTCACATTCTCCATCTCAGCACCAGGACACTGCATGGGTCTAGCTCTACAGGATAAGGAGTCCTCAATTATTATTGCATTAAGAAAAATCTGTGAAAACAGTGGTGCTTTGATAAAAACTGACCGAACTCCTGTAGAGATCAAGAGCTGGTCATAGTGCTGAGTGGTGCCATCACTGAGGGTCACAGTTTTCTGCTCTGTGTCCAAGGACACCACCTGTGGGAGGAAATTATCGAGTCAAATCAAGTAGGTTTATTGTCATTTTAGCCATTTAAACAGAACACAGTGGAAAAAAACCCCAATGGCATTCCAGGATCATGGTGCAACACAAGAACAAATACAGAATCACCACAAGACTACATAAGTGCAGTCTACATAGAAAAGAGAGCAAGAGAGGAAATGCAAGCAAAACACAAGAGCAACAAAATAGGACAAAGCAACATGTGGTGCAGTCGGCGGTGTAATAAACACAATATAATGACAAATACTGTATTCTGGCAATGGAGGGGTTCGGTGTGCAGAAATACAGGAAAGAAGGTAAACAGCAATAGATAATAACCATAAATATACAAATGCAGCAGGAAATAGAATTAGCAATAAATAATAAATGGAAGGAATTGTGGTGTTAGATGTTTAAGGATCAATAAAACTAATAAATGACATGTGTTTCACAACTGGTGTTCTCTCGCCATGTGCACATCCATTGGTGAATTTCACTGATCGTTTACTTACTTCCTTCTTTCTCCACACTTCAATACCATGCTTTTCAAGGAAGTCACTTGGACGAAGGAGAATCTTTTCACTCTCTATGTTCAGTGCCTTTTGTTGGTAAATAAAGGTTTTTACAGAAAATTAGTTTCACAGAAAACTTTCCCGGTACACCCATCCTTCTAAACACAAAAAGTGTATCTCATCTTTAATATTACCTTGCTAAGTTTGGTCTTGTCAAGAGGTAGCTGCTCATCTTTGGTGACCATTAGAATTCTCCCTCCGTAGTTGTTCTGTCGGAGGGTCTCTGCACACTGCAAGGAGGCTGGACCTTCGGGAACACATCATTCAGGATTCAGGATTATTTATTGGTCACATGCACATTTGTACAAGTGCAACATATAGTAAAATTAACCAGTGCGACTGTGCTAAATAGTTTCAATTAATTTAAAAGTAAATAAAGTGCTAGGACTAAGTTACATTTAGAATAAACATACATATATATGTGTAAACAAGTGTAAACAAACTTTTACAAGTGAAAACAAGATCTAGAGGCCAAAAATACTGAATAGACAATATACTGTGCACACTGAATGACCAAATGCAGTCTAGATAAAAACTGTTAAAAGGTTTTTACCACCCATTAATCATGTAAATTTCATTCTAGAAAAAGTGAACCTAAACATCTGTGCTTTACAGTCTGTGAATGTATTTATTTGAATGTTCATTCCAGCCCAGAAACTTTTTAAAGTTTGAACTTTTTATGACATGTATTGTGTCCATAATAGGAATATCTCAATTACCAGGTTTCACAATAAACCGCAATTTAAAATGGCATGGTTAAGGATTCTCAACATTCTGTTTCTGTTCGTTTCATAGATTATGACAGTGCTATCAACAGACTGGCAGGACCAAGAATAAAAAAAGTTCCACCACTGGTGCATTTGTGCTAGAAACACACAGACATTATGGTCAGCGAAAGATATCTCACTTGACCGCACCAAACAATGGCTGAGGAAAAAGCTGTATACATTTCATTCTAAAGAAACGGAATTTGTTTTTTTGGTTTTCACTATGACGCATTACTGTTTACATTATTATGTATGTTTTCAATGGCAGTATCCATTTGTTTATATTCCATTTACGCACTTTTTTGATTATCATTTCTTTTTGTTTTTTGTGTCATTTTTGAAAAGAAAGACAGCAGTAAATAAAAAAGTTAAAAAGCTCTAATAAATCTAACTGTCTACATAGTGAAATTAATACACGCAAAATATTCGCGATCACCGTGAAACATTTGATTATTTCCCAGACGATAATCGTTCCTTTAGAATCTATAATTGTGACATCCTTAATCCCTAATGGTAGGGTGGTGTTCTAAACAATGAAATATATCTTTGAGAGTAGCAGTACATGCCAGGTTGCACTGTTTGCATTCATTTTAATTGGTAGCCAACTATGACTCACTTAAATCCAAACAACTGATATTCTATTGTTGCCAAGGAACATTAAAGGACGGTGGCCAGAAACGGGAGCTCGCCAGCTCCCAGTTGTTTGTGCATACGATCACTAACTTCTACGATCCAAGCAGTTTTAATGACAATATGGATCCAATGAAGACACAGTAACTGGTCTCACCTCCTCCAATCAGAAGCACTGTGTGGCAGACTCCTGACACTCGGCAGCTCATTTCCTTCACTCGCTTACTCCCCTTCTAACGTGGAAGACGAAGAGGTTATTTATTAAAACAATGGAATTAGTGTTTTGTCTGTGTTTTGTATGTGCATTGAAGATTTGATGCCACACCAGTCTTGAGCATGCACAAATTAAATAAATGGTAATAAATAAAAGTTAAACACACCTGCTTACTTGCAGTAATGTAAACTTTCCCATTTTCAACCTTTACCTTTAAAAAAACAAAAAGATTTATTTGGGATACACAGGGAATGTATTGCATTTCTTATACAATGCACAGGCTTACATGTTACACAGTCTTAAAGTTGTTAGACATACCTTATATGTGGGCAAAGAGTCCAAGCCTGGAAATTCTTCAATATCTCCAGTCGTAGTGTTAAAACAAGCTCCATGAAAAGGGCACCTGACTCTGTTTCCCAACAAAGCCCCTGTTTACCCAAACACATATAATGAGACATAAACAATGACACACTGATTTTTTTTTTTGTCATTGTGCTGCATTTTTGTTCGTTGTTTATTTGAAATTGTCTTATTATCTTTCATTCTTGCTGTGTATTTTAGGGACACGAGAAATTCCCTCGGTATAAATACGGTTCTCTCTTACCTTAAAATTAACTACACTAGAGTGTGAGGGTTGACTTGAATTAAAAGCCAAAACTAAATTAAAAAAAATAAATAAATAAATAAATTATATTGAAATTATATCAATGACAGACTAAATGAATATGGATTATTTGTGTCTGGGAATACTTAATTACTTGTTTTCTACCACTTCTACTTTCATACATACAGAGACGGCTATCAAGCAGTGTTGTTTAAAATTGAATAGTGTGGTCTCTGGTGATTGTAAAAGCACAGCCGAGGAATCCCCTACCTTTAATAAGCGGAGCTCCATAATGAGAACACAAACCACCCACAGCGCTGAACTTGCCCTCATTACGAACCAGCAGAATTTTCTGATGGTCCACCTCCACTTGTTTCATTCTGGTATGCAAAGACACACATTTTTCAAAACAAATAATCAGGTTGACTGTCAAAGAACAAGGTCGTGAAGTATTTTAACGTGTTAAGTAGCACTAAATAAAGAGGTGCTGTGTTAAAAGTGTGATAAGAAAGTGAAGTTACTGTCCATCCTTCAGGTCTGACTCCAGACACACCATTTCTGTGACTTCATTGCAAGGTGTCGGTGCCATAGTCGTGAGACCTGTGTATTTTAATAAAAGAAAACATGAAACCTGTACCAAAACCACAGCGAATAAAGTCCGGATCTGATCAGTTAAAATTCTTCCCTGTGGTGGAGAATAAAAATACAAGCACTGGATGAAAGTTTCCATGACTGAAATCACCATAAAATCGGGAGGAATCTGATCTCAGGTCAGCATTCCTGCTCAGAGATGCTTTGAGAATACGAGCTCACAATCAGAATTTACAAACCACCTCGAAAGTTGCAGGCTTAGAACAGTTAAACCACAAAAATACAGGAGAAAAATGATCTGAGATCAGTCCTCATATTTTGAATTGCTTGGGAAGCAAGAACCACAATCATTGGCACATTTGGTAAAGATGACTGACAAAAAATATCATACTTTTAATCAAAGGTAATTCAGACTGTTACAAGAATTAGAGAAAAATTTAACTTTTAACAAAATCAAATCTGTCACAAGTATGGGCACCCCAAGAAATATGAATGAAGTAAATGTGATTGATTCCACACATTTTTAACTAATTTTAGGATGGCTAAAGTGTGGGAATGTTAAATGATTTCTTGTTTCACTGGGGTATATAAAGTGACACAGGATCCAAATCTGAGAGTTCTCCATCAGCAGGAGAAAGATTTGAGAACATTTCTTTGCAGAAAGACCAAAGTGTGCTGACTTTGTTGTGGAGAATTGAAGTAAGAGCCTAAGTCTGAAACTTCTTTTAAATATGAAATTATATGAAGTGCAGAAGTTGAGAGAAGTGGAGCAGCTTCTGCTTTAGAGAAAACCTCCAAAGGCCATATTTTCAGAATAAATCGGGGTCACTGTGTATTTTAATTCATCTCAAGATGTCATGCTAACAAACTGTTTGGAGGGATATCAGAAAGAAGCTGTTCTTAACTTTGGCTACAGGCAAGAGCATTTGTCATTTTTTTAGACACCACTGGGTCTTCAAAAGGGTCAGGGTGGTCAGACCAAAAGTCATTTGAGATCTTTGATTACACTCAAGGTGGATTTGGCAAATGAAAAAAATGGCTACAGAGAAATACGCCTATTACCACGTTTTAAACAAGGTGGATGATCAGTAATGCAGTGGGGCTGTTTTTCCCCTAAGGGCCCTGGGGGTGATGTTTGCATACATGACTATATGGATTCCAGAAAGTACCAGGCGTCCTTAGCCAAGAAACTAAAATTTGGTTATGGTTGGATCTTCTATGACAACAATCCAAAGCATGAATCAAAACCAATCAAAAATTATTACGCTAATACAAAACTGACCTTTTGCCATGGCCAGCCCAGGCCCTGAAAACCCATAGGCTGAGCTCGGGAAGAGCAATGACTCTGTAAAGAATTTGCATTGAGGGATGGTCAAAGTCCCTTGTCTATGTCTTAGAGTATTATGAACGAGTGCAAGAGACACTCATTGCTGTTCTTTTGGCAAAAGGAGATTTCATAAAATAATAAATGAAGGGATGCCAATAATAAACAATACATGTATTAACTATGACACTCTCTTCAACCTCTTCCAAAGCACTACAGATCGCTGCACACAAAAACAACCAGACAAGAACAGCTTCTTTCCCACTGCCAAAACTCTCATCAACTGTAGATAAATTGTGTCTTCACCACCTTGGCAATTCACCCACACATCACAGACTCATTTCATGTCACTTACACATAATTTTTGCACTGTTTGTACATTATGTCTGATATGTGCCCACTTGTATGTTATTGTCTTTATTGTACAGACTTATACATTTTATTTTGTAACTTTCTTCTTGTGGAAATGGGTTCACAGGGAACTTCTACAGTTATTTTATTTCCTGAGTAAAAATGTTTGATAAGCATTATGGGGAGTTTCAAACAGCCTCATTTTAATAATAATTATATAATTCTAGTGAGTCTGTAGTAGTTAAAAAAAAAAAAAAAAAAGTCTAACAATGAAACCTAGAAACCAAAAACTAGACGCGCTAAAAAGGAACTGTAAAAAACAAAGCTCAACAGTGTTTTCACAGGTGAGGCCAGTAAAAGGGAGGATCTAGGCAGGAGACAAAAGGTTGCAGTTGTGCCAGGGTGGAGCTGTTAAGCTCAATGACGGAGACTCTATTGCAAGTGTGGGAAGAAATAAATCACTTATACAGTCAAGAGGGTTCTGTGACAGGTCTTTTGCTCACCCTTGGCATATTATGGTATAGAACTAAAAAGCATAGGCTACACTATATGGACAAAAGGATGGGGACGTCGGACGATTACAACAGCAATGACATTGCACATAAGTACATAGACTTTAATATGGATTTAGTCCCCCTTTGCAGCTTCTGCTCTTCTTGACAACTTTTTGCCCTTCTAGTTTCCACAAGATTTTGGAGTTTCTGTGGAAATTTGTGTCCATTCACTCTGAAGAGATCTTATGAGGTCAGGCACAGAAAAGACGACCTGGCGTACAATCTCCATAACTGTTCATCCCCCACGGTGTTGAATGGGGTTGAGGTCAGGGCTCAGTTCTTAAACACTGAACTCAGTCATGCTGGAATATAAAAAGTTATTCCCCAAAGTGTCCACAAATTCGAAAGCATGGTGTTTCCCAGATTATTTTGATTGCCCTTCACTGGAAGCAAGGGGCCATATATTTTCAATTATTACGAGTTGTGTCCCAATACTTTTGTCCACATTGTGTGTGTGTGTATATATATATATATCTGAAAAGTACATCGAAAAATATACACTTATATTTACATTTTTTACCAAAGCGACTACCGCAGAAGCACAAAGATTCAGAAATTACTCCTAAGTGTTTAATGAATTATCTCTAATGTGATTTTGCAACATACTCAATATTATAAATGCAACCACAGCTTTCCTTGACTTTAATAAACAAGAATTACCTCGGAGATTTCTGTAAGACTTCTGGAGCAGGAACCGTTGAAGGCAATGGTTTCTCAAAGTCCAGGAGCAAGTCCAAGTCCAACAGTTTCTCCTAGAACTGAGTGGAAGTAGGAGAGGAGAGATGAGCTTCTCTGGCAGCCTAGAGCTCAGGACACGCCACTGCCTGCTCAAAGCAACACCCAACACACTCAGATCAGTGCTAAGCATGCTAAACCCAGAAATCAAACAATTTTCGATACCTAATCTACAAATTACACGCGAAGATAAGACAGTATTTCCAGCTGATGCTTCGTCCTGAAGAACGTGAGCAACATTTAGGCAGAAAACGTCAACGTTACACCCATATTCGATCTGCAAGTCATAACTGAGCCTTACTTCCCTCACATTGTTAGATACAGATCAGAAATAAGGATTCAGTGTTCTACGTTACGGTCAAGAAGTTCTCCTCGCTGCTCCGACGAGTGTGTGAAAGATGCAAAAACAGCCCCAAAATTAAATGTATATATTGTTCGTGGTCTTATCTTGAAGATACATTTGTGTGTAAGATGACAGGGTGCTCCGAGCTGGTTGGGGTTGCCATGGGCAGTAGAACCTCCTTCTTAACAGGTAAACTGCTGACAGCCTGTGACACAGCAGATCCACTACATGGCCAAAAGTATTGAGACACATCTGAAAATGTTTGAATTCAGGTGGCACTATACTTCCAGTGAAGGAGATTCTTAACGATTCCGCAGACCAAGACATTTTGGACAAAGCTATGCTTCCAACTTTGTGGACCCAGTATGACTGTGTCCCAGTGCACAAAGCCAGCTCTTTACCGTAAAGAAGAACTTGAGTGGCCTGACCTCAACCCCTTTGGGCTGAATTTGAATGCAGATTTCGAGATTGGTCCAACATGCGTGTTTGAGCTCATAAATGCTCTACAGAATGAATGAGCACAAATTCCCACGGAAACTCCAAAATCTTGTGAAAAGCCTTCATTAGAGTGGAAGCTGCAAAATAGAGAATATATGTTTCATTACAATGTCATTAAAGTCCCTGATTGCATTAATGTCCGGCGTCCCAATACTTATTCCATATACAATATGAGGGAGTTTTTATCCCGACGGTATTCCGAAATAATTGGGTAGAACTCGACGGCGGACCATTTTTTATTTTCGAGTTTCTTCAAAATATTAAATACAATTAAGATAACTTCTCGATCTTTCTGGAGTGGAATAGCGAGGAGGAACGCCTGCCCCTGAATTACCTGGGCTTCTTTTGCTTTTGAAGATTTCAAACATGAGCCGGGTGAAAAATTAATGCGATTTACCACACGGTGCCGCTAAAACCACTAAGAGAATTGTTGACATGCAATTTAAACCCTTATATGGACAAAAGTATTGGGATACACCCTCTACTTATTTAATTAATGTGGCCTTTTACTTCCAGTGAAGGTCAACAGACCAATACTTTTTTGACAACCCCATGTTTCCAGCTTGTGGACACAGTCACATACACATTCACACTCTGAACTGAACTGCTTCCTTTCTCTTAATCACACTGCAAACATACAACATTGTCTTGCCAATACTTGCCAGTCTAAATCGAATCAAATAAAAATTAAAATCCAGAAAAAAAAAAAATATATATAATCTGAATAAAAATTTAAATTTAAATTTGCGGAAAGATAAAAAAAGATAAAAACACAAAAAAGAGATATTGCAAATGTTACCTTATAAATGCCATATAGAGGACAATATTGATATTGCACATGATATTAGTGATTGTAATACAGCGATTAACGCCATATAGAGGACAGTATTACACATGATATTTGAGACCTGGTAAGAACATTGCGTAGTATTGCACATAGAATGTTGCACATCACAGCAAAATAATGCAAATATTCTTTCACATAATGATTGTTGTTAAAAGAAACAATGAGAAAGTAGCAACAGCAGGCTATTTCACAGATGATTGTGTTGGTGTGTGACTGAGGGAGTAGTTGTAGAGTCTTGTGGCAGTTGGAAGGAAGACTTTCTGTGGTGCTCAGTGGAGCACCTTAAGCTGGTCAGTCTGTGGCTAAAGGTACTCCCCAGGTGGTTCACCACTCTGTGGAGTGGGTGGTCTACATTGTCCATGTTGGGGAAATTCACATTTTAATCATTTTATTCATATATTGTCTTTACTCCTTTACATGTATTCACACTCAGTATTCAGTCAGTGAGTCAGTGATTCATTGATTCACTTATCCAGTTTCTGATTGTTGCGTGATTCATTTAAGGTTAAGCAGAAGTCTTAAGGCCTCCATACCATACATGTCAGAAGCAACTTTATGAGGAGTACGGTCAAAAAGTCTCTGGTCAGTCAGGAGTACCACATGTGTTTTTCCTTCTGCTGTCTTGTGCTGCAAGTAGCAAGGACATTCCGACACCAGATTCTAAGGCCTAGACAAAACATGTGAACCTGATGAAGTCTCTTTTCATGGTCAACCTTCTCTTTTTGATAAATTAATGTAGGCAAAATGTGAAACATCTGCAGAAGAAGTGTTTCTTCCCTTTTCCTAATATGGGCATGGTCCCTGGGGAAGTGACAATGCATTAAGGCTTCATAAGACTTTTAATATAAAAACGGAAGAGCAGAGAGAACTACAAAGGCTCTCAGGAGACTCTGAACCCGATCCCTCCACTTTTGCAATTGTGTAATAAACTTTTCTGATATTTCTTTAGCAAGGCCATCCTTTGTCATTTTTGGCTGGGTTATTCTCAACTGTGTCGAGCAAATTGTGCCGACATCCATAATGGACTGAAGTCTGGACAATGTTCTCTTTTCAGCCACAGTTTCCATACTCTTCAGTTCCTCAATCACCACTGAGGCAGCTTTCCTGATCAGTTTGTTGAGTCTCTTCCTCTCCGCCAATTTCATGCTACCACCCAAGCACACCACACAATAGAAAATTCCACTGGCCACAACAGACTCATAGAACATCCGCAACATGGTGTTGCAGACTCTAAAAGATCAGAGTCTACGTAAGAAATACAGCTTACATTGACGCCTTAAATGCCCAGAGAGTTCTGGGACCAGTCCAGTATATTGTCAAGTTGTAAACTCAGGTATTAATGAATCCTGAACAATCTCCACATCCACCCCTCTAATGGACAGGGGAGTAACAGGAGATTGTGATCTTCTCAAGTCCACCACCATTTCTTTTGTTTTTTGGATGTTGAGCTGCATTTGATTCAGCTTGCACCAGTCCTCAAAACTGTCCCCCACCCTTAATACATCCCACTATTGCTCAGTCATCTGAATCAGATGTGTACAGGGTGAAGAGGAATGGTGAAAGAACAGTTCCCGAAGGAGCTCCAGTGCTACACAGCACTGTGTCTGACTTACATCCCCATAGGCAGTTTGGCTTCACAGTGATGGAGGGAGTAGATGCCCGGTGTGCAGTGAGGGCTGTGCTGAAGCTGGGGATGCAGGAAACAGGCCTGCTTTCAAATCTGTTAAAGAACAGATTAAACTGATTGGCCCTCTCCACATCACCATCTGTCTCTAGGCTGCAGGTTTTGAAGCTGGTGATGTTCTTCATGCCTCTCCACACATATCTTCTGTTATTCTGCTGCATCTCTTGTTCAAGTTTTCTCCTGTATCTGTCTTTTTCCTTCTTTAACCTCACTGACAAGCACCTCTTTTAGTTCTGTGTGGGGTAGTCTTGAGGTGTTTCTGATTTCTGTTCTTGTGTTGCTCCAGGTCCTGGAGTGAGGATGTTTCATTTCACTGTGTACCTGTGTCCACATGGTGTCTCTCCACACCTGGTTGGTGTGCTACAGTGCCTTGTAAAAGTATTCACCCATCCTTGGCACTCTCTCTCTTTTATTCCCTTCCAACCTGGAGTTTGAAAAGAATTTGGGGGGTTTGTATCTTTTAATTTACACAACACAGCGACCAATTTGCAGATGCAAATTATTTTTTTTGCATAAAACAAACAATAAATATGACAAAAAAACCTGAACATGCATAACTATTCATCCCCTCCCAGAATCAATACTTCGTACAACCAACTTTTGCAGCAATTACAGTGACAAGTCTTTCCACAAGCTTGACACTGGTATTTTTTTCCATTCTTGAAGGCAAAACTGCTCCAACTCCTTCAGTCTTTCATCAGCATCTTCCTCCCATCACACTCAGTCTCCCCTCAGTATCTTCCTCCCATCACACTCAGTCTCCCCTCAGTATCTTCCTCCCATCACACTTAGTCTCCCCTCTGCATCTTTCTCCCCAACACACTCAGTGTCTCTTCTCAACATTCTCCTCCCAACACATAGGCCTACTCAATCTCTCCTCAACATCCCCCTCCCTACAATTTCAGTCTCTACTCAACATCCCCCTCTTTACACACTCAGAGTTTGTCCTCAACATCCTCCTCCCAACACTCTAAGCATTTCTTCTCAACATTCCCATCCCTACAAATTCAGTCTCTCCTCGACATCCCCCTCTCTACACACTGAGTTTCTTCTCAACATCCTCCTGCCAACACACTCAGCACTGTCTCCAGGGTCTCCTCAACCTGTGCTCTACTCTCACTACTCTGTCATCTGCCAAAGATATATATACAAAATTGTATAAACTGTAGTTTTATGTTTATGCAACCTAGTTGGGTACTACATTTCCCACAGTCCCCGACGCTACTACAAAGGGGCGTGGGTCTGTGCTCAGCCCCTCCCCCGTGTTTGTCTCCGTACTCCTCATGACGGCTGGGCGTGTATTGAAGGGGCAAAAGTTACACAAGCCTTTCAGTTCTCTCTCTTTCACGGTCGTCTGCTACTCACTCACTGATTTCACACTTTTTTTTGCTATTTTT
>JBBKCR010166922.1:0-15755 GCA_037577295.1 Ladigesia roloffi | reverse complement strand
TATACACACACACACACACACACACACACACACATATATATATATATATCACTAGAAGATTGCCTCCTCTTGGGTCTAAGTGAAAGTCTTAACTAGGCACAAATGAAATGCCAACAGTTACAGCTTTGGGCTCAGTAGTTTTCACATTTTGCAAGGTTTTCACGATGGTCTTAGGCAAAAACTTTAAAATATAGACAAAAAATAATAAAATAAAACTCTAAACTAATTACCCACAAAACTAACAGTATTATTCTTGTTCTTTGTCAGTAATATTCCATGTAATATTTTGACTGCTTGTGGGAGATCCTGCAGTTTTCTCTTTTAAGCTTCTTGATCTCCTCTGGTATGTCGTGCTGGAAGAGGAAGAGCTGTCTTCTGTTGTGGACGCAGAACGTTCAGTGCAGCTCGGCTGGACTAATTGGATAGGTTTGGTCCTGTCCAGCTTAGCCTGAGGCTTTTTTTGGGAAGAGCTGAGATGTCCTGGCGAGGGTTCTGTCTGAGAGCGTCTGAGAAGACTTTGACTTGATCTACTGGGAGCAGAATGTCTGGTTGAAAACTTGTTAGGAAGTGTGGGAAGTGCATTAGAAGCCCTGTTCTGCCTCGGCTGGTTTCTGTGCAAATAATTCAGAGCATGCGTGGATGTATGTGGCCTTGTAGGATGATTACTGCTGTGCAGTTTGGTGACAGATGCTTTAGTTGAACTTCTGTCTTCCTGTGGCTGTGAATAGTAATATAAATATTTTTAACTGAACTACTTCCAATCCTTTCAAAACCCTTTTTTATTTCCTTATCACTCATGTCTTTTTTAACCTTAATGTATTTTTTATAATGTTGGACCAAGACAGCAAATGAGAAAAAGAGAGAAAAAAAAAAACCTTATTAAGTACCTCTGATACATCTGAAGAAAGCTTTGTACATGTACATCATGGCTTTCACTAATTAAAGTGGTCAGTATTATTTAACATGCTGCACTTTGTTTTCTTATATACGTTTTTTTGGTGCAGCACATTCAATTATTTGCTAATTAAGTAACACTGGTTTAGCAGTTAGCATGTTATGGAAAGGAATCCTTACCTTCCTCACTTCACCCACTAAATTAGGTTTTGCCTCAGGCTGGGTCCTGTGTACTCGATTTGTATAGGTATGTTCCCGTACCTGTTCATCCTTACTCAATCTTTCTGCGGAGAATGCTCGCTTCCTCGCTGAGAAATGAGCATCTGCACTGTGCTTTGCAACCTTTAGACCAATCAGCGTCTTCTGTCGTGGTGGCTTGGCCCTGCCCTTGAGGTCCATGGTTTGTTCTGCTTCGTTCTCCTTCAGCTCTGGAGTAGAGCTGAAAACACTCTTTACCATGACTGCCTGCTCAGGTTCAACATCCTTTACATTCATCATCTCTTCAGTTTCAATGAACTGAGCAGGATGATTGTAATGTTCCTCTAGGAGTGCTTTAGCATGTGGGCCCATCAGAAGAACTGCTCGCAGATCAGCTACTTTCTCCTGGTATCTAGATTGCTTCATGTTCTTCTTTTCTATAGTAGGGGTGGGCTTAGATGCGTAGGTATATTCTGAATGTAGTGGTATTACTCTGTCAGAGAACACAATGGACTGTAATTCCGTTTTGGTCTGGACTAATATGACAGGGAGTGCTCCTTTACCCTGCAGCAAAGAATTTGAAAGCTTATTCTTTGACAATTCTGATGGAATTTGGGTAGTGTTATGCACTTCCACAAGTTTAGAGCTAGACATATTGTTTGCTACAGAATATGGTACATGCACAAGTTCATGTACTGACAGTTCTTT
The DNA here is from genome assembly GCA_037577295.1 of Ladigesia roloffi. NCBI lineage: Eukaryota > Metazoa > Chordata > Actinopteri > Characiformes > Alestidae > Ladigesia > Ladigesia roloffi. The sequence continues at coordinate 13,955 of JBBKCR010166922.1, read as the reverse complement.
ACAGACCTTAATAGGTGCTACCTGTGCATCAGTGATTGTTTCCAGTGAGTTAGGAAGTGGTTTGCTCTCTGATGAGCTAGCATCTGTTTCTTGTATTCGCAGTTTATCATCTTGGGAAATCAGTTCAGACAGTCTGTCAACTTCGATCGCTAAAGCATCTTCTGTGTCCTCTCGCTCGGAGTGAATTGTCATCTCTGTTTCATGTTGTTCATCATGTTTTTCTTGTAATCCACAATCAAGATAAGGATCCTCAGTTTCTTTCCTGCTACTACTGCCTGATTCAGGCTCGCTTGAACTGGTCATTGGAGCCAGCTGCTGATGCTGTGTTGTTTTGGTGGACAGGGTGTGTGTGACAATGGTATTAGGGCAACCAGGGTACCCATCCTGTTCTGGAACCCCAGAACCAGTCAGCATCCCTTGAAACATACCTTCAAATCCTGAGTCAACAGTAAGACAGTCACTGCAATCATAGTACTCCTCTGATGTAGAGGAGATATTCGAGTTGTGTTTAGAAGTCTCGATATGACACGACATGTCTACGCCTTTTGTTTTATTTGTGTCAGCTTCTTTTGTAACTTTGTGTCTCTCACTGTCTTGGACAGGTGCTGTTTTGATGGGCTCTTCTGGTTTGTGAAAGCTCTGTTTGACTGAGGTAGTTTCTAACTGTGCTATTAAAGAATTTTCTGGTTTAGACAGAGAGGTGTGCGAGGACGTTACGGTTTGAAGCTGTGGATTAACTGAAAATTCTAGATCTCTACACCGCTCACCACTTGAACTGTCTGTAATGGTTTTATCCAAGCACACACTATTAATATAAATCTCTTCTCCCTGTTTAGCTGGATGGTCTATTTGATTTCCCATACCATACACCACAGGTGTATCTTTTACTTCATTACTATCTTTCACATCATTACTCCTGAGTGACACAAATTCAGCTTTTTCTGTATGGCTACAAGGTGGAAATATTATTTGGTCAAGGGGTTTCATCTGAATGTCATTTTCCTCTAGGCTAGTTTGGGGTGGCAGGTGTGGCTGCTCAGCAGAATTGGGCAGCTGATACAGGGGCTCCCGTTTGGGTTTAGGAGAAGCCTTGTCAGGCAGGGGCTCCTCGGGCACATGGAAGGGGTCCTTAAATCGAATAGCTTGTGAAACCTGAAAGCGTTCTGAACGCATGAGGTGGGCTTGTAGTGGTTTATTATAGTCTCTGATGTTAATGAACCCAATAACATCATTTGGCGGGTCAGGCTCAGGCCAAACAGGCAGATATTTGATCATATTGGCTTTTTCCAGGTGGAGGAGTCCGGGGTGAATTTGTGGTGCCTCTGACACATCTGTTTGGTTTATATTTTCATTCTTAGTTTTACATCTCTCAGAGGGTGTGCGGTTGCTTTTGGCAGTTGTACTACTGGAGACCAGAGCGTATTTCGGGTTGATGAGTTTGAGGGCCATGGTTGCTGAGGGCAGTGGAGCAGACGATGTCTGAGGTGTGGGTTCTGGCTTGGGTTCATCATTCAATTTAACCTTGTTTAAGTTCACAACATTAGACATTGCATACATTTCCCGAAACAACTTGTCAAATGCGTCTGCAGCTTGGCCTGTAAGTACAGTAATTACGTTTCTGTCCAGTCTGGATGCAGTCCATGTAAAGCTGAAATAAAAAAGCTGTGGATTAGGAAAGAGGTCTAGATACAAAAAAGAGATTCTAAGCTTTCAAAATAAAGAAACTGACAAGCAGACTCCGTCTCATTTAAATATATAATGCAGCTGATAGGTTGTGTTCACAGCACAGTGCAAATCACATTAAGTCTCTGATCTGATTTATAGACATATTTCAAGCTAAAATGACAAAACGTGACTTTTGTATAGACAGGCTATCCGTATTGGATACCATATTCAGTGACATTGGTAGAAAAAGCATAATCCCAGCACAGTTTGATCATTCCCCTACAGAGTCACACTCACTAAACCTAACAATTCTGAGCTGAACCAGATGGTCTAAGCTGTGAAATAACTCAACTGTGCTGACACAGATGGACAAATCAGGTGTATTACCAAACAGACTAATTTGAGCTGAACGTCTGAACAAGGACAGATTTGACAGAAATGTCAAATTAAGGGCAGTCTCACCTATATGACCCAGACACGGTTTTGTCTCCATCAACAAACATGAACTTTTGACTTTGGCTCCCACATACTTTCTTCGATGACCGTGAGCAAAACTCTATTCCTCTGATGCTGCGCACTCTCAAGTTCTAGATGGCAAAAACAATCAAAAGTGAAGATTAAGGACTGCAGTGTTTGTACTTTTTAACAGTAAGTCATCACACAGAGGTGAAAGTACTTTATTTGAACAATGACAAGAATTTCCATAGACAAGCTAACAAGCAAATCATTCTGCATGACACACCAGCAGGCCCAAGAGACAGAAGCAGTATAACAAAGTGGGTGAACATGCTTAGAGCACCTTCTGTCACATTTATCATCTCTGCACAGATAAGAGACTCTGCTAACCAGAAGAACATTACTGTCTGCATATGCATCATTTGTGTTGGAGGAATTTATTGTGATAAAAGTAGTGAACAAACGTTTGATAAAAACAATGCTCTGCTGATTTATTTATTTTTTGTTGTGACATTCAGGCCTCGTCTGCCACACTCCCTCTTCCTTGTGTTGGTCGTTTATATTTGGGCACGGTGGCTAGCAAGGCAATCAGACATACACGAACAGAATCAGCCTTCACTGCTCAGCGTCTGATTGGACATGGGGAAGTGGCAAACGCGGCCCGGATATCACAGCTCTTTTGTGGCAATAAATTTATTGTAAGTGGCAAATTATTAAGAAAAATTTAATTTACTAATTTTGTAACATATTGATGTATAATCAGCCACATTTCCATATAAAATATAACATTTCTGGTACTGTGCAGAGAACACAAAGACAGCACATCTTGTGATGGTGAGATACTGTTGTGCTCAGAGACAGGAGGTTTGAAATTAGCCAATCCAGGAACAATCCAAGAAAAGCAGCTGCAGCCCAGAATTTCCCCTACATTTTAGCACTGCTGGAGACAGCATTTCAGTGTGAACTGTACAGTATATATATATGATTAGATGGTGATATTGAACTATTCAATATGAAACTGAGAGAGCTGCAACATGCAAATGACCTCTCTGTCTGATCACAAAATGGTTTATTGTGAGCACCCCTACACAAATAACTTTCTATGGTGACTTTTCTGTGGAAGTTTCAATTCCTCATTGCTGTTGGACCAAATCTCCATAATAGTTTTTCAGATGGAGGACAAAGCTTGAATATTTCACACAATTTAAGGGACAGAGAGACTTATCAACTTAAATTATAAGTAAAAAAAACTATGAAACTGAAGATAGAATGCAAATTTGTTTGAAATAATGCATCCTTCACACTGTCAAACCAAAAATAGGAATTTATTTTCATACCGTGCAACAAATCTTTTCACCTGGAATGGCCTAAATGTGCTTCACCATATTTATCTGGAATCAGCACTGTTCTCTTGCAGCCTGAGGAGCAGAAAGCCCTCCAAGCCCTCCAGTCATGCAGAGGGCGTGGAACAGTATTTAACTTGGCTCACATTTACCTCAAGGCTGCCTGGATGGACATTCTAATAATCAGCCAGAATTCATGGAAGTGTTCTGGCTCCTAATCATCAGCAATGTTTCAGCCTCATAAATCTCTTTAACTTCTTTTTGGCTCACAGATAGAAATAGTGCAGAGTCAGACTAAGCTCCATCAGCAGGAAAGCAATTTCCAAATATTATCAGTGCCAATTTTCTACTCAGCAGCATCAAATTCATGTATGAAATGATATGACATGCCTTCAGGTGTCCAGTGTGCATGGCCATGCTCTCACACATTTTCAGAAAGTGTGGGATGCCGGTAGCTTCCAGTATGAGGTACACAGGCACCTTACGCTTAAAGCTCGCATCCAGAAGATCTTTAAAGATGTCTGCATCTGTAAACAAGTCCATAACAACAGCAATGACCTGCGAAGGAAGATATGGAAATCACTGACTGCTAAATTATAACAGCTGTAACATCACAACAGACACTGTCGCCCATATGTCTGTGAACTCCGTCCAAATGGAGGGTTCATAAATGCTTCAATTGTGCTACTTGTATTATATTACATTCATTTGGCAGATTCTTTAATCTAAAGGCACTTAGAATTTGAGCAAACACTAAAGTCTCCAGACAGTTTGAGGACCAGAAGAGAGTACTAATTGCCCAAATATTTTATAGAGAGTGGTGCAAGGAGACAGATATAGTGCATAAACAGAGGCGATGCTTTCTGAACAGATGAGTCTTCAAGAGGTTTTTTATATAGTGCAGGATTCTGCTGCTCTTGTTGTCTTTGGCAGCTTATTCCACCAACGGAAAACCACGAATTAAAGTCTGTCCAGGGTTTGCTTTGTGGATTCAGGAACTACCATTCCCTCATACTAAATTGTACAAATTTACTTCCAGATTATAGTTTTTTTCTATAGTTTAATCATATATGTGTATTCTGTGTCTTCTTGTAATCACTATATACCACTGTATACAGGTATATAGCTGAGATGACAATACAATTTCCTTTGACTACACCTAATTTCAGGTGTTTATGAACAATGGTCCTTTAAATGATTATAACGAAATGCAGTAAAACTCATCCTTGAAGAGTTGTAATAGGCCATTTTAAGTACACAACTAGCCTCTGCAGTAAGAGCATTTACAATCTGTGGTAACACTCACTGTAATACACTTGATCGACACCAGGCCCCACTGAACTTTTGACTCGCACGTCATCAGATCCGACAAATCCTACTCGGGTTTTATCAGTCAGTCTTACCTTCTGAGCATGAGCTATGGTCTTTCTCACCACCTCTTTGATGTGCACGTCACCGTCAAGAGGGGGCTGCGCGTACACCTGTGCGCGGGTCACACCGCGATAGGCCGCGCTGTCCGGCCAGCCCATGTCCAGATCGGGCAAGGATGAGTCGGAGCGGTCCGGCCAGTACTGCAGGGAGCCCTGAAGCTCCTCTGAGTCTCCAGAGGCTCCAGGTGATCCGGGACTAAACGCTTCAACTAATCCAGACAGCCGGGTAACTTCCAGGTCCGATAAGAAGCTGCGAACGCCGGTGGTCTTTATAAACTCCTCAAAGCCCTCCTGTCCGTCCTCCAGGAGACTTTCCAGAGCCAGTCTCTGCTCCTCGCTGTAGAAGAACTCAGGCTTGGACTGGTTGATGCGTGAGTTGACATGGTTGTCATCCAAACACTGGACCTGTGACAGAGCCATCTGGGCTGTTGGGTCCCGAAACTTTACATATGATGCCAGAAGGAATGCTCGTCATTTATTCATGTACGTGCTGGATGGCTAGGGAGACCTTCTGATCAGACTGTGAGCTGCTCACGATTCAGTGTTGTTTTTTCCCACCTGTATTCAGACAAACTCCGCCCCCTGCGCTACCATTGGCTATTAGTTTATTCTCTGCAGAAGGCTAAAAAACTTGTAGCCAATCACAGCGCAGGAAGTGGTCAATTAACGCACAGGTGGTTTCATTCCAGGGCTGACGCCCGGTCACCTGATTCCCAGTCTGTATAATCTCTTTATTTCAGGCTCGGCCCCAGGTCAGCAGAAGACTTTGTGAGAAGTTAAGTTTTTTTTCAAATTCAGCATCACTCGAATAAGTGTATAATAATGAACAAAAACCAATAGCAAATGTTTAATGTTTTTCCAAATCAAAATTAATTATTGAATTCTAGCTTAAAAATGACATCCTACAGCAGGGTAAAGACCCCAAATATTAAAAAATGATTCTACCGTGAGGAGTTGGTATTTTTTTTACCACACCTCAGATATCACATTGGTTTGAGAAGCAACGTCAACATTCCTGCCTCAAACCGGATCAGCCTGCACCAGTCTGAGAAATTCTTCAAGTCTTGTTTAACAAATGTGAAAAAAGGTGATTAGTGTTTTGCCTATTTTACATTAAATCCTTCTCTGGCTTTTGGTGTTGCTTTAAAATAATATAAATTAATTAATTCATTAACAGAGCTGCTTATCCTAACGTGGCATGTGATTGGTCCTGGAGCCTCTTGCGGGGCAAAAAGCAGAGAAACACCCCAGACAGGTCACAGTCCATTGCAGGACAGAATCACAAACACTGTAGCTTCAGCTTGAGTGCATGCAACTGACACTAACTTATAAAATAACTTTTTTGCCACAGGATGATAAATTAAGTGCTGTGACATCTGTCTTATTATTAACAATAATCTTTATTTTCACCTTGCTACAGTATTCACACACAGCTTAAGTATATAACAAAAAGTGTTTATAACACACAAAACATTAAAATGCCAAAAAATGCAACATGAACAAAAATATACCAGTTTAAAAAGAAAGTGCTTCAAAATGCATTTGAGGACTATTAATACATTATTTTATAGTCTGAATGTATTTCTTTCTCTGTTTAGTGACATGTAGCTCAACGATAGCCTCTTAGTGTCATTATGATCATTATTTCCTACACTGTTGGCTAAATGATAACGATTGCATGGTTACTCTCTTCTCAGTTTGAAAGTCACCAGTCAGGGTCTTTCTTTTTCACCTTAGATCACTCGCTATGTTACTAAATGTTGGTCTGTGGGAGTCCAGGTATGAAATCAGTGCCTAATTCCCAGCGCTGCACTGAGAGGTCAGTGGTAAATGGGCTTGACGTACTCTCTGGGAAAGAAGCCCACACGGCCATGGCAGCGGCCCTTCCAGCACTCTGAGTCTGAGCAGTCGAGCAGGTCGATGACATCACCGCGCAGGAAGTGCAGCTGGGAGTTGTGATGTGGGTTGAAGTCGAGCAGGGCATGGGCGTGATGTGGCCTCTGCTGGATACAATAAAAAACACCAGCCAATTTTTAGTGCACCTCTGACTCACCCATGACTGCACTGCCACTCAGCTCTCACTCTTGTTTTTAAAATGGACCCTTTTTCTCACATGCTCACCTAGCAAAGGAGAAATGAGGCTGCTTTATTTTGCTACATAACATTGACATCATCATGTCATATACATGACAGATATATTGTTGTGAGGTTTCTATGACAGATCATGTCCATTAACACATAAATTGGCATGAAACATAACATAATCTGCTATTGCAATTACTGTTAATGATAACATTACATTGCTACTAATATACATGTTTATGGTACGATTTTTCACCAGGGCTCATATAAAGTGTTATAGGAAAAACATTACTTTCACATCTATAAGTGATGATTTGAAATTAACTTTTCATTACTTGGCAAAAATGTTATACATAAACAAATTCATGAAATATTTCATAATTCTTCATTCAACTGAATTTGTCTTTGATGTATTCAGATAGAATCACTTTTTGTTGCTTTTTTAAAACTGATTGTATGTGAGATATGTGAGTGTAAATATGTAAACACACACAAATACACATATATATATAAATTTATGAATATACAATTGCATATATAAATACATAATTCTTTATTTTTTCTCAATATTTTAAAATATTGGTTTGAAGTGATATCTGATCCTGTTTCATGCGGGTAAACCAGTTAAGCCTGATACAGTGTGAAGGTGAATGTAGCCATATGCTGCTGTCCATTTTTTCCTGCTTACCCTCTGAGCTGGTTCTACATCTCTGAGGAAGATGGTGCGTTCTTTGGCGATGCTGTTGCCCTTGTAAAAGTCCACCAACTGATTGAGAGAGGCAAAGACCTCGTCCCATACAAAGTAGTGTCCCTCCCTCTCCTTCAGCACCTTGAAGTGTTGCACATGATCCCCATAGCTGTTTAGAGAAAGGAAACAGCATTATTATTATATAATATCAGGAATCATGTAGGTACACTGTGCACTCTATGTGTGTGTGTGTGTGTGTGGGTGGGTGGGGGGGGGGGGGGTAATTACAAAATGTCTTCATTTTCCCAATCACAATTAAACCACCACAGACCAGTTTTGACTTTATGGCTATCATAAGCTATTTGTAAATACAGGATTCTCAGTGGTGTTGGAGGAAAACAGCGCCAAAACCAATAAAGCCTTTTCCGTGTGATCCTTGTTCTTTTTACATGAAAAAAGTGTCTTTGTTGAAAAAAAAAAAAACTCTATAAAAACCCAGTACCAGAAAATCCAGTAGAATTTATTGAAATCCAGGCTCTCATGCCTATGGTCAGATTAAAGCAATGGTTCTCTTCTGGCATAATGTCCAGGTGGTTTAGAGGTAGCTTATCTGTTTATTTTAGACTCAGTGACCCCAAAATGAAAAAAAAATTACCATAATTACTAAAAGTCCCCAATGGTGATTATTATAGAGCTGACCACTTCTATCAAAACATTAATGCATTTCTACATCATTATTGTCTTGTGTCATGCATTACTACACATTAGGGGTGTGCAAAGCTGCTATTTGTATCGGTTTTTGTACCTGCTGAATGGAGAAAAGCGTTCATATTTGTGTTTGTATTCGAGTAAAATTCATAATGCAGCGTGCAAACAACACCCCCCCATCTACTCCTGAAGTTGAGCATGTGAGGTGAGGGGGCGGATTATCTAAAAGTGAAAGTGATCAATCGGCATTAGGTGAACACATCACTGCACACAGTGTGAACAGCACGAAATTCCTCCTCTGCATTTAAAGCCATTCACCAAGTAAAGCAGCAGGCAACCATGAACACAGCGCTAGGGGAGCAGTGTGTGGGGACAGAACTTGGCTCAGGGTACCTAAGAGGAACCTAACGTCTTGGGGATAACCCACAACTTTCCGATTACAGGGCGGGTGCCCTAACCATGCACATGAGTGTGTGACCAGGGGAGGGGTTCCCGAATAGAAATATTTTCAAAGCATATGTCCGAAAACCATTTTCATAGAAAACTCCACCCCTACTACACATAGATCACTGAAATAAATATTTCTACCTAAATTATTACAGGCATTACCCTCAAACAGAAAAATGCAAGATAATGACATTTACTTAAAAATTTAAATGTGTTAAAAAATATAGAAAGAAGACAAACAGAAATATCTGGCAGGGAATTAACATGAAGCATACAGTCAGTCAGAAACCGAACTGTTTCAGGGCCAAAGTATGAGCATGAATCAGTTCCTCTATTTTTGCTTGCGCAATGTAAAGACGTCGCCCTGTCTTCCTGAGTGAACAAAGGGATTTTGTCATGAATACAGACCTGCGACAAAGAGGACAAAGTGTTTTTGTACAGTGAAAAAGAAAGAAACATACTCATTTCTCACTGTACTCTTAACAAGGACAGTTTAGACGTAGATCATAATCTAATCTCAGTTATTTGAATAAATGAATTTGTACAGCTTCATGTTGCATAGTTTAGTTAAATTATTTTTTTGGAGAAATGCTAGTTTTATTAGTCCGGTGTACTGTTGAAGGACACAGTCTTCTAATTAGTAAATTAGATTTATTATGCAGTGGAACTGACCTTACTAATACTGCTTTGGCTGAATGCAATCAAATACACAAAATGTACCAGCATCTAGTGCTAGAAGAGTACACCCTTCTTCAAGTGGTTCTTCAAATGTTAAATAAAAGCAGTGGTTACATATACAGCAATAAATGCTCCAAAAATTACTTAATGCAAATATATTTCTTTATATTAATTTAAAGTAAATTATTACTTTACACAGTTGAATGTGACTGATTCTCACAGTTTCCTCTCCACATTATTTATGCTCAATTTCACCAAATTACACGATTGCTAACAAAGTTAAGGCTAGTACGCTCCTTCCTTCAGTCACGTGAAACACCACTCCATATTTTTAAACTGCAGTTAATTCAATGTTACTAGACAGCTCAACACGCTTGGAGAAGAACTCTAACTACCAGTACTGTTGTTCAGCTAACTGGCTTGTATCACATTGGCTAGCATCCCCTACGCAATTTGAGACTAATTAAGCTCACTCAGACCAACTGTGGCAACACTGGGTAACAGTGTCACTATTTCTTGATGACTGAGCCCACATTTAGATGGTTGTACCACTGAGGAGTTGCATTTGGTCCTTTAAGTAACCTTTTACACAATATTTTATATAGCAACTTATGAATTCTACAATTGCTACAAGACTAAGATCTTTGTAGAAACCTGCAGCAAAATGTGGATTAACTCCCAGTTGATGTCCTTGAATTTCAGAAGAAATGTTTTTTAAGCAGATGCCTACTGACCTATCATGATTTGAAGCTCATATTTAGACTGAAACTTCTCATTCTGTCTCTTTTACTTAGCAGCACACACACTACCACACTGGCAGACAACCAGGACAATTATGGAGGAAAGATGGGAAGCAGTCTAAAGGGCAAAAAGGGGCAATAAACAAAATGTCCTCTACTCAACGGAGATCACAGATTTACCTTTGATAAACTTCCGGTTAAACTTACTGGTAATGTGGAGGTTGAAACAACTATGGAGAACTTGGTGATTTCACATACTGAAGTGAGTAAATGAACAGAATTTCACACCAAACCATGAGAATCTGGCCTACGTGACTGGTGATACATGCCATAAGTGTAGCTGAGCATATAGAGGAGTATTATTTATAATACAAAGACACTGCCTAAGAAAATAATACAAGCAACCACATATAACACTCATCACAATTAACTCAAATTAACTGACTACATGTTGTAGTAAGAATAGCACGCTTCCAATTTAAACCACCTTATCTGTACATGTAACTTGCACCACACATTTATTCTTTGTTATGGATAATGTTGAATGAGCTGCTATGGAACAATAACATTTATCTTTATCTACTTCCTCTGCAAGCCGCTGCCAGTATTACACAAAGGCCATTTTCCTGTTCTTTACAATGTGATCGTTTAGTACATGGAAAAGAAATAATATCTTGGCAAGCTTAAACATAGGCAATATATGATGGTGTGAAAAGGTATGGACCCACACTAAAAACAAAGAGTAAGGGGGAGAGTAAACAACAGAAAATTGAAAACATTTAAAATAAATTATGAAAAGTACAATAACCGTAAAAAAGAAAATCTAAAAAATTTGCAGCATTTCTGGGTCGCTTGACACACTAGCATGATTCTTTTTTAGCTTTACCCTTTTGATTGAAGCACAAACTCAGATATATTTTATATGCTGAATCCAGCAAATTACCCATAATTGTGCATTAAAATGTACAGAAGTAAGTGCCCTGCAGAGGAAGAGTAAAATACATAATTTGATCTGCCCAGATATACTGCTTACATTTAAAATGTGTGAAGGAAATGTGTGGCCAAAGCACTTGAATGAGTATTGCAGTGGGACAATAAGTCCCTCCAAACATCTCTGACTCACAGTCCTCTGAGAAGCAATGAGATTTCCCCTTTTGCAAAATGTAACTCATAAAAATGACCAACATATGATGGGGAACTGTGATTCGGTGTTCGAAGTAAGTAGCATTCATTGTCATCTTTTTGTGATCTAAAGCTCTGGAGGAGCTCACGGCCTGCACAAATGAGCCTCAGTTACAGAAGTAAAGGGCTGTTTTGATGAAGCTGTTTAGAGTCCCTGTGGTTTTTGTCGAGACACGTAGGAAAAATTCACTATAAAAAGCACCCACCCCCTGCCCCACAAACCCAGAGAACAAAAGAGAAAACCCACACCCGGTGGTGAGCCCCTCTCACTGACATTTTAGTCATTTTGAGCTCATGGCACCTGTGCATTTCTTCTGGGACTGTGCAAAGGTGCTAAAAATCTGTAGACAATGCTAAAGGTCATTTATATGATTTTTATGCAATCTGTAAACAGAACCACATTCGTTTTATTCTGTAGTGTAAATGGGATCAACCATATGGGGCAAGCATATGAAAATCAGTAAATAAAACCTGTGCTGTTTAAAACTGCACTAAAGTACTCTAATGTAGGCAAATGGTTAAAGTAAATCATTAAGGTAATGTAGCTACTGAGGAGTCCTTGCTGTAAAACTGAATAAATAATGATTTTAGATGTTCTAGTAAATCAATTAGGTGCCCAAACACCAAACACTGGAACAGCGGTTCCAGTGAGATTGGTCCTTTACCGCAGGTAGTTACACCATTAATTCCATTCTGTTGCAAACATAGTTTGATTAATATCATATAGTCCATTGTTCTGCCCAAGTTCACATGTTTTGAAGTACAGCACAGATTGAAGCCTCTGACTCATTGCAGTTACATGAACAAAACACACAATGCCACATTTTAACAACCAGAAATTAGATGGGGAAAAATAAGAAGCACTCTTTTAGATGCAAATGGGCCAAATATTAAATAAAATTGCCTCTTCTATAAGCAGGCTGCTAATGTTATCTGTTGGATCCACATATTAGTTAGAGGGATTCCAACATTGTACCAGTCCAAGAGCCTTTCTTTTATGCCTGGCTCGGTAGAACAGAACTCTCCATCAACAGAACACTAGAACAAACCAGAGCACTCCGGGCCTCCATTGTGTTACTTGAATACAAGACTATAAAAATGCAAAGTATAAAATAAAGTACACATGGGAAATGGAAGATTTCTGCACTGAATATAGTCAGCAGTCAGCTGATATTGTTCCTCATTATGCCTTATATCATCAGGGTTTTTTATAATCTATGATCCATGGCCATTAGTCTTAAAACTGATTATATGTGGTACTTTAATTTCCAGACTTTCATAACCAAAAGGCTATGTATTATTTATAGCAGAAACATAATAATATGTTTTCAGATTAATTACTGAATAATGCTGCAGTTTAAGGAGCTACATTTTGATTATTACAATCTTTCCAGTCCCAGCTGTTCTGTGTCCCAGTTTTAGACTTAGCAGACGGTTCGCTCACAACAATCTCATCAGAACGTACCACATTCGGTCATGTGGGCCGTTATATACAAGGTGACATGTGAAGTGCTGCCTTAGTTCCCCATAGGCCAGCCTCAGGATCAACACATCCAGCATTTAAAAAGCTTAAAATATGCATAGATGGAGGCTACCATGTAGGTTTAAAGCAACATACGAACTTTCTTTGACAAAGTGGAAAAATGGAAGTGACACAATTATGCATTCTCACGTCTTGCTCATGTTCAGACATAAAAGATATATTCTGAATATGATTTCAACATTTATCATGACCCCATTACCAAAAACGTGAACAGTGGACATTCTCAGTGCAGAGCATTATAGACTTTTGTTATGACTACCAAGACGGTCAAATGTATTCATAAGTATAAAAAAGCTGATGCTAAGTCTTTCATTCTCTATATTCTATTTGCCAGTAAAAACTGAAATTGACGGCACAAAAATAAACATGGTTTTGTGCATTAAATCATGTATTAACTAAAAGTCAAGGCATGCTGAATTTGACATATTCATGACAAATATTTCAGGCTCTTACATTACTAATATTGTTCCAGTGAATGTTAAAATTGGTCAGTTTTGACAGTCTTTCTCGTAACCCCAAACACAAAATGATCTCATCTGAAAAACAAACATGCCGTGTTTACTGAGCATTTATGCAGCATGATTGAATAAACTGATGTGGTTCTGTGGAAAGCTTTTACGATTTCTGTTTATCAATTTTGACTGAAAAACTGAACATCATAAAAATGATTACATTATATTTGATCAGTCCTAAAAATAAAGCTTTAACTTAAGAATGATGTCAGCACTGTTGTTTATTATGAGCACCATGAGCATCAATATCAATGAAGCTTTTACTTGTAACTGCTTTACTTACTTGTAACTGCTTTATATATTATTTAGTTATTCATCTTTAATTAATGTCGTAATTTCTTTTAGTCAATAACTAGTATGAAATATTTGTAACTGAATTTGTGTGTAAGTATATACAGTGGGGAAAAAAAGTATTTAGTCAGCCACCGATTGTGCAAGTTCTCCCAATTAAAATGATGGCAGAGGTCAGTAATTTTCATCA
>JBBKCR010166879.1:0-15758 GCA_037577295.1 Ladigesia roloffi | reverse complement strand
TCTCTCTCTCTCTCACTCTCTCTCTCTTTCTCTCTCTCTCTCCCCCCTCTCTCTCCTATATTTTCTTCAGCCTCGCTCTCTCTACAGCATTTTCCAGCTTGCCTTGAGCGAGGCTACACCCGCACAGACGGCAGGTAAAGACAGGATGTTCTTTTCTTCCTCTCCCTCTTTGCTTTTTCCTCCTCTTCTGCTTGCCCCCCCAGTCCGTGCCATCCCTCGCTTCATTTCTCCAGTCTCTATTACTCGTGCAGGGTGAGTGAGTAAGAAGGCAGTGGCGTGGGTGTAAGTGATGCTACAGTGTGCAGACTGTTAAAGGTACTGTCACTGGTGTGTGTGTGTGTGTGTGTGTGTGTGTGTGTAGGAGCTGGGCTGGCCCTTTCCTGTGCTTTTTATTGATTGCTTTGGATGTCTTTGTGTGTGGAGCAGGTTATATTAAGACACTGCAGCTATTTTTAACTATGATACAAAGCATGAATGCATGCAGTGTGTGTGTTTGTGAGTGTGTGTTTGTGTATGGTGTGTGTGTGTACGAGTGAAAGGGGGAGAGTAAGATGAAAAGAGGCTGGAATGAGGCAACAGGGACATCAGTGTGAGTCAGTGTGGACATCAGTGGGAGGAATGTCGTGCAGGTGCTGAAGTGTTTGTGCTAGTGTGTCAATATTTGGATGGATGATGCTAAAATATGCATGTCCTGTGTGCTTGTGTGTGGACATTTCTGCTGCTGTAGATGACTCTTCATCAGTCCACTCTGCACTGTGAAAATGTCCAAACCTTCTTTTCTCTTTTCTCTACTCCATCACTTCATCCTCCCATCCTCCTCTCACTCTCTTCATCTACCACTCTCTCCATCTTCCAAGGGGAAGCTAAATAATTTAGCTTTAGCTCTCCCCATCGACACTCTCTACACTCCCCAACCCCCACCCACAGAACCCCCTCCCTCCCTCCCTCCCTCCCTCTCTCTGTCCCTCTCTCTGTATTTCTGCTGACACCGCGGTGCTGCAGTCTCCCACAGGTGCAGGGCCAAACGTGTACCATCTCCATTACGTAACTCACCACTCCATCCACAGACCATAAAGGAGCACAACACTAACACTAGCAAACAAGGCTAACAACGGTTAGTGGAAACCGTCCATGTATGTTATTACTGCTTTGGTGGACAGATTCAAGTCGTTTGCCTAGAAGGCACGACTCTCAGTCTCAAGGTCAGACACACTGTGTCCCACACATCTGGCCAGCTGTTACATTGGACGAGTGCTGGGTTTATCCAGCAGTGCATCTTTCCCATGTTTCCCTCGCTTCAGAGAGACAGAGGAGGGGCCATGACACCATCTGAGAACAACAACCCCTGTTTCAAAAGCTCAGCAGAGCCACAAGAAGCTCATTTGCAAACTTAAGCCTCAAAACCCCCCAAACAATTCATGCTTTTATGCTTTTGTGCTACACACACATCTCTGTTATTAGGTTTCAAAACCTTGTGAAGATACATCTCCTCTCCTTATGCTCTCCTCTCCTATATCTCCTTGCACCACACTTACATAAAGACTTTAGCACTTAGAACTCTCCTCTGGTTCTCACACTGTCCTGAAACTTTAATGTTTTCTCATTAATGTAAGGCACTTTCGATAAAAGTGTCTGCCAAATGAATGTAATGTGAGGATTTAATAATACATTTCTGGCAAAAGACAACATGTAGACTGTGTCCTCTTTCAAATCAGTAAGATCTCTTCTAGAGACCGTTAGGCTAGATGATCTAAACGATGTCTAAGGAATATGAGTTAGGAGATGAGAAAATGAGAAAAAGGAGACAAGGGGGACAACACCCAAAGAGATGTCCCTGGTTCCTTACACATACTGGAGCTGGTCAGGTAGTGGTGAAAGAGCTGACACTAAACATGGTGAAATGGTGTTTATCCACAATGCTGTTCGCTGATGGAACAAACTGCACATTACTATCAGATCTGAAAGATCTCCTAAAACCTAACTTTACTCCTGTACCTTCTTTTAAACATCTGCACTCTTCTATTGCACTTTCATTTTGATTTTCTATGCACTCTTTTATTCCTTTCATTATTTTATTCCATTTTACTCTGTGTTATTTTTATTCTGTTCATGTAAAACACATTGAATTACCTTTTGTGTAGGACAAGCTGCTATATAAATGAACTTGACATTTGCATGCCACACTAGTCAAAAACCATCATCTCCCCGAGAAATCAAATTCAAGTCTAACCATCAAGAGATATGAAGCAAAACCCATTTCTACAATAAGACACTTGATCAATCCCTGCTGCCATATTGTTGGCTACTCAATAGGAATCATGGCATAAAACTTCTCATCAGCATTTCAAACTGAGCTACAACCAGGCACTATTAATAAAAAATAAAATAAATTAAAAGCTCTAATTGAAACAATATACCTAATTTTACATTTTGTAACAGCAGTGCGAAACCACTGACTTGTAAATATTCTAAACAGTCTACAGCTAAAAGCTAGTTTACAGTTTTTTTCCCTCACTTTCCAAGACAGCGTTTCCTTGAATAGATTTTACGTAGCTCAAGGGAAAAACCAAAGGCCAGCCTTAATTCTAACCTGACCACAGAAAATGCTGTCTGGACATATCCCAGATACGCACTTGGAATCTACGCCACTCTCCACAGTCTGTACTGGAAATTGCTGGATTAATGCACTGAGGAATTTGAGGCTAGGAGCAATTCCAAGTCCTACCGTGCATCCATTATTATAGTTTACCAGTGTGAATTGTCTGGGATTAGTCCAGAACCTTCAGAAACCTTTAGAGTTCCGGCCTTTCTGCAGATCTGCTGTTCCAGAGTAGACACCTAAAAAACTATTGTGTCAGTTTCAGTTCATTAAAATACAGCCATAGTAGCACTGATTCTCATTCTCGTTCTCCTTCTCTTTCTTTCATTCATTCTCTTTCTCTTTTCTTCACCCCTCTTAGGATGTCCATCGTGAGCATCGTTGCCAGGGAGATCCTGGACTCCCGGGGAAACCCCACAGTAGAGGTGGACCTGAGGACTGAAAAAGGTCACTGTGAACCTTTTATGTGTAAAAAAATCACACTACACCAGTTTCTATATTCAATATACTGAAGAACAAAGTAAGAATGCATAATTATATAATGTCACTGCAGTATACAAAACTGTATACTCTATTTGATGTGTATACTGTGTATAGATAGGAATGTCTATAATGACAGCAATAAAGGTGCCCTAATTAGGTGATGTCCCAAAATATTCCTATTCTAGAAACAAGATGTGTTGTAGTTAATGTGATGTAATCATCACTGAATGATAACTGTTCTCATCTTTTTTTATCTTTCCTTCACCATCTCTCCAGGACTGTTCAGGGCTGCTGTACCGAGTGGAGCTTCGACAGGCATTTATGAGGCTTTAGAACTCCGAGATGGAGACAAGAGTCGCTTCAAGGGCAAAGGTGCTTAGACCCTCCACATGATGATCAAGGCCAGTGTTGGCTAGAGAAAAATAATAGCCGCTTTATGTGTTAGAGTACTTTATTTCTGCTCTTATTTGTTTTATTCATTGTTTTCTAGGTGTACTAAAAGCTGTTGGCCACATCAATGACACACTTGGGCCGGCCCTCATTGCGTCTGTAAGTGCACATGCTTCATGGACCAGGCAAATTGATGACCTTGTAAAAGCATTACCAAGGACAGCAGATAGAGAGCAGTGTGAGGCACATGTAGCCTATATCTGTGTGTGTGTGTGTATGTGTGTGTGTGTGTGTGTGAGAGAGAGCGAGAGAGAGAGAGAGAGAGAGCAAGAGAGAGAGGAAGTCTCATGAGATTTGAAAATGATTTAAGTTTGGTATTCAGTTCCAAACGAATGATTATGAAATGTGAAGGGGACACCTCCCCCTCTGTCTGAATGGCGACGACGTCATGATGTCATGATGTGACCAAACTGAAATTTTAAATACGCAAATGGAAAATCGGTTGCTATAATGTTCCTTCAAAAGTGAGTGGCGACTGCCTATTTAGCATGAGTCATGCTTAATTATGCTGCAGTGCATTGGTGCACTTGTAGCAGAAGCAGCATTCAAATGCAGCACAGTCGTACCTGCCTCACACACCGACCAAACTCAAAATAATACTACACTCCTTGTTCTGCATGTTAAAATAGTGCAGATTACTACTAAATTTGATGCTTAAACCTAAGCCTTTTTAGTCATATATTTAACTTGATACCTGGTATTATACTAACCATGTGGTATATTTTGTATATATATTTTTTGATACTGCAAACAAACCGTGGCCTTTCTCATGATATTTGTTGGTGTGGTTTGAAATATTCATGCATTTCTGTACTATACTGCAGTGAATTTTGCTCACATTTCACTCACAGACATTTTAAACCAGCTCACACCACCAAGAGGCAGATGCCTTCAGTTGTGAATATACTAAGTATTGTTTTGCCTACATATAGAGTAACATTCCTCTGTCAGGTTATGTTGTAACTAATATGTGCATCTGAGTGTAATCTAGCATGTGTTCTTCCATGATGCAGGAAATCAGTGTGGCCGAGCAGGAGAAGCTGGACAATATGATGATCGAGATGGATGGCACAGAGAACAAATGTGGGTCAATGCAGTCACCCATGTGTGTAAAAAGGAAAACAGTGTGTACTATATACCTCAAAAAGTGGGTTACATTGGAGTCGAGTGTCTTAGGGGGTCCATGTCCTTGGGTCAGAGCTGGACCTACACAATTTTAGGTGGATGGATTTTAAATGGCAGATCCATATGTCATACATTTCAATGGCAAAATTTTAAGACAAGAAACAAATATCTTTTTTATGCTAAGTGCAACAAAAGAATTTCATAAGGCAGTAGAGATTTTAATTAAAAAAAACAATAAACCATAGACAATAGTGCAATACAATTACAGACATTATTGTAACAAGATAAACTGTAACCCTGATGTTGCTGTGTGTAACATTTAGTGTGTACCAGGAGATCAGAATTGCAAAATGGCTAATGAATTCTTATTATTATCATAAGAATGAAATGAAATGGCAGCACATGATATTTTAGCCACAAACTTTGATAACAGGTATAAAAAAATCAAGCATGGCATGTGGTCTTCATATACCAACATATGGTCATATCATCACACATACGTACGCATAGGTGGTCCTAAGCAGGGTCCAGGGGGGCACTAGGATTTCTCCTGACACCCCCTTATGGCCCCCCTACATTGAACAGCCAAAGATGTAAATATAAATTTATGTTGTGACATGTGCTGGCTTGAAGAACAGAACTAACGCCTGTTGCACTACAGTAGCAAGGACTGTTTGTTGGGATGTTCATAGATTGGGTTTCAATGGCAGAGCAGCCACAAGCCCAGCATTACCATGTGCAATGCCAAATGTCAAGTGGAGTGTGGAAAAACACACTTTGATGAAGGATGGAGAATGGTTTCATGTTTTGGTCCCCCCTCGATTAGAATGAACTCGGAGATAAATTAGAAAGAAACATTATATAGAATTCAATGTTCAGGTGTCCACATACCTTTGGCTGTTTATTTGTATAATATGGATCTGTGTTTGTGTGTAATTTTATCAAATTATTCTTTATACAACATTTAGTTTCAGTGATACCCTCTGGTCGATAAGCATCCCGGTCTTTATTTTCGAATCTTCCAGTAACATTCTGAAAAAAAAAGCAAAATGGCACCCTTATGGTGTTAAAACACACTAACACACTCACGGATAAGTCTGGTCCCAGTAACATTAAGAATAGAGTCAGTTACTCCATTTCAATAATGGACAGTATAATGACAGCAGCTTCTTGTCTCCGCAGCTCAGTTTGGTGCCAATGCCATCCTGGGAGTGTCCCTGGCCATCTGCAAGGCTGGAGCAGCAGAGAAAGACACTCCCCTGTATCGTCACATCGCTGATCTGGCCGGAAACACGGAACTCGTTTTGCCCGTCCCAGTAAGACATTTAACTTTACATCAGTTATCTTCATTATAAAACAAATTATTCTGATTGATGATTTCATTCATTCACTTAAGTTGGTTCAGGAGCTGCCAGCATGTTAAACACCCACTTCAGCCCAGGAACGGCTGATTAGCTGGATCAGGTTTGTTGGTTGCATGGAAAACAGTCAAATTTGCAGGCCCTCCAGTACCCGGGCTTGGAAAAATGAACCAAAAGTGGTTTCTCTATCGCATCATCCCAAAAAAAAACATTCTTTTGAGGGTAATTTCACAGACCTGTCATGTTACTTTAAATAATTTTTACAAAGAAGAGACGTAAGTAAAATTAAAATGAGTTTACATAGCAAGCATCAGTGTATTAATATATTACATTTAATTTGTACGATGTCCTCTCACCAATGCAATTGTCGTTTCTGTCTTTCTCTCTCTTAGGCTTTTAACGTGATAAATGGTGGGTCCCATGCTGGAAATAAGCTGGCTATGCAGGAGTTCATGGTCCTTCCTGTAGGGGCAGAGTCCTTCCGGGATGCTTTGCGTGTGGGTGCTGAGCTGTATCAGACTCTGAGGGGTGTGATCAAAGAGAAGTATGGTCAGGATGCCATCAATGTGGGCGATGAGGGAGGATTTGCCCCAAACATCCTTGAAAACAGTGAAGGTATGTGTTTTGGGCATTTGTGTTTTGTTAGCCTGTGGCGTATTCTGTATTTCTGTTGAATCCAAACCTTGCAACTCTTGCAAACCTTGCATTTTTTTGGTACACAAAGCAGCATCACATTTGATTGTTTGAACATTTCATGATGAACGAACCAAAATATAAGGTTTACAATTACTTGTAATAACGATGTATTTTCCTGCAGTAGCTACAGTTTTTGGAGATAAACTATATTGCCAAAAGTATCGGGACACACCTCTTCATTATTGAATATGGATCTTCCCTTACTTTCAGAAGGGCAATCTTAATGTTTCAGCATACAAAGACACTTTGGACAATGCCATGCTTCCAACTTTGTGGACACAGTTTGGAGAAGAACCTTTTCTATTCCAGCAAGACTGTGTCCCAGGAGGAGTCAGGCACCCTCCTTCAAAATCATTGCCTGAATCTCATAAATGCTTTACAGAATGAATGGACACAAATTCACGCTGAAACTCCAAAATCTTGTGGAAAGCTTTCCAAGAAGAATGGAAGCTGTTATTGCTGCTGGAAAATGTATTTGAATGCAGTGTCCCCGTTGATGTCAGATATCCCAATACTTTGGAGATACAAGGTTTTGTTATGGCAGTTACAATATGTGGTTTATAGAAAAAAGAATTGGCTCATGACTGTGTCAGTAAAAATAGAATAAAACCTTATGTTAGTTTTGATGGAGCTTCTCTCTCTTCCTTTATCTCTCTTTCTCTCAGCCCTTGAGTTGATAAAGACTGCCATTGAAAAGGCTGGTTTCACAGATAAGGTTGTGATTGGGATGGATGTGGCAGCCTCAGAGTTCTACCGAGAGGGGAAGTATGACCTTGACTTCAAATCTGCACCAGATCCTGGAAGACATATCACTGGTGATGAGCTATTAGAGATCTACCAGGGCTTCGTCAACGACTATCCAGGTGTTGGATAATAGGCATTTAACTCATTTCTGTTTGCTTTAGTGTCGTGTAATCTCAAAAATGTAAAAGCAACATAGTTTACTGGTGTGTTTCCTGGCCGAATTAAATCTCAATTAACACTACACTTGCCTTCTCTCTCCTCAGTCGTGTCTATTGAGGACCCCTTCGATCAGGACGACTGGCCAGCCTGGACCCAGATGACCGGCTCTATGGGAATCCAGATAGTAGGAGACGATCTAACTGTTACAAACCCAAAGAGGATAGAGAAAGCAGCAGAGGAGCGCGCTTGCAACTGCCTGCTCCTCAAAGTCAACCAAATCGGCACCGTCACAGAAGCCATCCAAGCGTGAGTGACAGCTGCCATTCTCATAACCCCAGTCACATATTTCAGACTCCGCTTCACTGTACAAACCTGACTTTTTGCTCTCAGCAGAAATATGTTTACTACCAGTTTTCATTTTCTGCTTTCCTTTTCTTACACATCGCTCTGAAGGATTTGATTGCTTTGAGAGCATTAGTTGGATAGTTATGGTGGATAATTAGCTGGATCATGAGTACACTATAGGGACAAAAGTATTGGGACATACCTGTGTTTCAGGGTTTGGGCTAGGCTGTTTTCTTCTAGTGAAAGACAATCTTAATGCTGAGCCATGCTTCCAACATTGTGGGTACAGTTTGGGGAAGAACCTTTTCTATTCCAACATGACTGTGTCCCAGTGCACAAAGCAAGCTCATGGCTGAGTGTTGTGTGGAAGCACTTGACTGTCCCACACAGAGCCCTGATCTCAACCCATCCAACACATTTGACATGAACTGGAACACTGATTGTGAGCCAAAGCTTCTCATCCAACATCAGTCCTTAAATTCTCTAGACTGAAAGGACACATATTCCCAAAGAAACTCCAAAATCTTGTGGAAAGCGTACCAAGAAGAGTGAAAGCTGATTTAGCAGAAAAAAGGGTATCAACTCCTTATTAAATCTTTGAATTTGAATGCAATGTAAGTGAAGTCCTTGTTGGTGTAATGTTCAGGCGTCCCTATAAAAATCAATAGTCATCATAATGATTTATGACCCTTTATGTGTATGTCTTAAATACTACCTCAACATCATATGTACTTAAAGAACACTGACCTTCTGCATGTTTCATTACAAAGAGAACATAGTTAGTACTTTTTTACTGGTTTTAGCACAGAGTAATCCGTAAACTGCTAAGTAAAACATTCCTTATAACACCTCAGAAAAAAACATTTTGATATGCATTGTGCAGAAAACCTTGAATCCTGATTTTGTGTTTTTGCCGTCTCCTAATTTAAGCCATCAACTGTAAACCTGAGTATGATGTGGTGGGAAAAGATTTCAAAAGTACTTCTGTTAAAACTGGATTTAAAAAATTCGGTTGGTTTATCCTTGTCGCTCTTAAACTCTCCTAATTTTTTTTTCCTGCCTCTCAGATGTAAACTGGCTCAGGCAAACGGCTGGGGTGTGATGGTCAGTCATCGCTCTGGAGAGACAGAGGACACCTTCATTGCAGATTTGGTAGTGGGGCTGTGCACTGGACAGGTAATACACATCTCTGTCCTATGACCGATACCATTCATGCACTGAGAAACAGAACAGAAACAAAATGACAGCTAAAGTGTCCACATTGTGAGTGAATGTACTGTAATTTCAGTTGCAACTCATCTGTGTTAATTTAAAGAGACAAATTACTGCATTTAAGGCATTAGCATAGATTAGATGGGGGCATGTGGGGCACTTTCCCTTCAATATTTGTGTTGCAGTGAGTAGTAGCCTCCCAAAGTGTTGAAGGCAAGAATAACAATTTAACAGCATATTCCTAATCTAACCCACCCTTGACCCCAGTAATTCATGTAAAATGCTTCTCGTATGATTGGTCCGATGGTTATGAGTGTTGCATGCATCAAACTTACATTATATAACCTGTTTTACATATACAAAAAAGGTAGCAAAAAATAAATGTATTTTTGTCTGCATTACGTTAAGCTCCACTGAAGCTTGATAACTTGAGATGACTCTCCAGTAGGAATGAACTGTATCTTACTACAACAGGACAGAGGAGGCAGTGATTCAAACACACACATGATCAAATACTGCCATTAAACTTTGTAGACAATAGAAAATCATTATTTCTAGTGTTTATACACAGTATGTGATGTAACTAGACCTTAGGTTATGTTAGACTATTCTGACCCAATATGACACCACTGGGATACAAAGACAAGGACTGTTGAAGCGCAGTGATTTCCATCCAACATTTGACCTTCCTAGCCCATGTTGACCTTAGTGGTCACAGTCTTTGCCACTGGAGAGTAATCACATTTTAGGCTCAAAGAAGATGTTTTAGGGTCAAATACTTTCTCTGTTAATTTTTTTATTAGGGTCTTTAGACTAGGTCCTGGCAGTACAGCAATAACTAAATCCTAAACTCACGTTTTCATAACCACCTTATGTCTAAATATGCCTCCTTAAATACTGTCACATTATCGTATGTACTTAAAGTGAATTGATGTTTCATTACAAAGAAAGCATAACTAATCGTTTTTGCCTGGTTTTAGACATAAAGGGCTGCTTGAATGCAAAAGTGAGATTTTGATGTCTAAATAATTATGAGTTAAAACTGTGAAAATGTGCCCTACATTCATGATCTCTTTTCTTTTCCTCAGATAAAAACTGGAGCTCCTTGTAGATCTGAGCGTCTGGCCAAATACAACCAGCTCATGAGGTGATTTATTTACTAACTAGTGACTACTGATAAGCTTTCCTGTCCCTGAATGCAAATAGTCAATAGTTATGAATATAAATTGTGATCACAGTCATGACACATATCCATGTATTAGCTCTGTCTGTTTTTGATTGGGAAGTTCTGTCAGTGTTACACTGGTGAATAAGGCTTTGTATGAGAACACTGAACAATTCAATGGTAACACTGAATGGTAACTGAGCCCACAGTCTCAGTCTTGGTTACTACAGGGGAATTGCTGTCACACCACAAGTGCCAGCCACTAAAAGTGTGCCAGTCTGTGTGATCCTCTCACACTAATCCAATCAAATTCTTAACTGAGCTAAGCACGGAGGGAGCAAGAGGATAAGCATGACAATGACAACCTTTAGCAGACGACATCTTTCAGTACCATTTTAAACACATTTGTGTTTAAGTTTACTTCAATTCTTTCAAGAAACCTACATGTTCACTTAAAGCTTTTAATGAGTAGTTTTAATGAGTTCTGTTTTAATGCTACCAACTGAACAGACACATTTCAAGTTTGAAGTGTGTAGATGAACTTGAACTGCAGTGACATGTTTAGATGAATTACTGAATCTTTTCATTTGGTGTGGCTGTGCTAAGTTTTTCGCTACAAGTTTTGTAATAATTTTGCAATATTGTAATAATTGACAAAATACTTTTGATCACAGTGGTTTTGAGCTCTTGGTGTAAACAAAGGGAATTACAGCTTAGAGTTTGGTCTTTTATTCCTCATAATATAGCCAAACATGCAGGAGAATTCAACTGCAACCTTGGTTAAGATATTAGTTATTACTAATTTCATCCAATTGGAAAAAGTTTTACTGCAAATGTAATTTAATTTCACCTTCTTCTTCTTCTTCTTTTTCTTTTTCTTTTTCTTTTTCTTTTTCTTTTTCTAGTAGTAGTAGCATTATTAATAATAATAATAATAATAATAATAATAATAATAAACAGAGTTTGGTAACTGACTGCCCTGTTCAAAAATTAGACCAGGTTTAAATAACCCTTAATTATTTCAGCTGGAATGGCGGGGGCTAAACTGGTGTAGACCAAACAGTGACTGATTTTGGCAGCTTAGTTTAAGTTTTAAGATTTAGCAATGTGAACACACTGCATCAAACTTTTCTAAAATTCCGCATCACTCCTTTTTTTTCCCTCTGTGTCGTACAGGATTGAGGAAGAACTGGGCGATCAAGCTCGATTCGCTGGCCACAACTTCAGAAACCCCAGCGCCCTGTGAGACTGACGTCTGCTGCACAAAGTCCACACAGCTGACACACAAAAACAACCACCAGACATTATGCACTGACTGCGAAAGGACTGACAGACAGACACAATGCACTATAATAACTGACACAAGGACTATTTGCACTGAACATTTACAGACACGACATTTCCCGTAATACTGTCACAAGGGGCGCTGGAAGCATTTTTAATGTGGGGGAGACGCAAATGTCTACGTCTGGGGGAGGGTGTGTGTGTGTGTGTGTGTGTGTGTGTGGGGGGGGGGGGGGGGTTGCACGTGCCAAGTTTTGTTTGTTGTGGTATAATGGTTCTGGTGCCCATAACTGACACACAGGCCACAGGTCAGAGACTGAGATGCGATATGCACACAACTGGACTGACCAGAAGCAATGATAGACGAAGTAATATGCATGAAGCCATGACAGACCGAGTTTACAGCGTACTGTACTCCAGTGAGAATTACACACAATTAGTAAAGAAAAAAAGTTTAGCAGATTCCATGGCAATGGAAAATAGTACAAATAGTCGTGTGCCTCAAAATACACAATGCTGATCCTGAACCACATTCTTATCTCCCAAGATCTGCACTGAATCACTAATCAATTCAAAATAATCAGCTGTTAGAATAGAATTAAACGCACGATGCACTAGTTGAAAGAAAAACTCCAGCAGTTAAGCCTAATCTTTAATGTGAATTGTTTGTGTATTAAAAAAAGCACTGGAAACCTATTTAAAATCACATCCGTTGAAAAAATAAAGCCAATGGCCAGCAATTAAGGAGTTATGGCTATTATATTTTCAAAATAATTATCTGTAGTAATTGAATATATGTAATAGATGAGGTGGACGGGGAATAGGTTGGAAAATGCCTGTGAATTCCTTAAAGGTCCGAGTCAGTGTGCTGTAGCACAGATGTCAGTGCGTGTTGAAAAAATGAAAAAGAAA
Source organism: Ladigesia roloffi (assembly GCA_037577295.1). Classification (NCBI taxonomy): domain Eukaryota; kingdom Metazoa; phylum Chordata; class Actinopteri; order Characiformes; family Alestidae; genus Ladigesia; species Ladigesia roloffi. The sequence goes on along the minus strand of JBBKCR010166879.1, from coordinate 3,223 downwards.
AAAAAACCTGAAGCACAAAATGAAGTCTAAGCAACAGAGAGATGGACACACACTGACAGGACTATCCTGTCAGGGAAAAGGACCACCAGGGACGCTTACACTGACAAAAACGCACACACATACACACACACACACACGCACACGTGTGGCAGTCTCACACCCTTTCACTCCCTGGCACACATGACTGCACTTTCCCCCTTTTTCATCTTTCTCCCTTGTTCCTTTTCTCTCCTCTTTCCCTGCATTCCCTACTCTTTTCCTTTTCTTGTTGTTTCTTTGTAACCCTCCTCTTCTGTGTTTATCCGTCATTGCTATGACTGCGGACCTGGCTTGTTCCTCCATGCTTGAATTTCCCTCCATATTTTCTCTTATGTGTGGAATCACTGTGGTCAAAGAGTAAATAAAAAGAGAGAAAAAAAAAACATGCTTGCCATAAAATAATGCCATGGATTAAAATCATCATTTACTTCCAGCCTGTGTTTGTTATTGGAGAATACAGAGAGGAATGTTTTTGTGTGTGAGCCAGAAAAGACTACTTCACATGTCACAGCCAAACCAAAACCTCTCGGAAATGGTAACTAGGGGAGTGATTATGAAATCTTAGTTAATGATTAACTAACATAGATGAAATATTGCTATAATTGGAACTAACAGTCGGTCCTACATTGTTCAAACCTAAATCTATAGTAGCAACATATTTTATAAAGCTTCCAAACTGTTAAGAGAAAACCCATATAGACACAACTACAGCTCAAATAAACAAACTGCTTCAAGTTCACCTCTAATGGTGTTAACAAACATCAAATAAACAAACATTACCCACCAGTGCCCTCTAAAGTGGTTATAGCACTTAGAAACATTTGTTGACTCCACAGCTACAAAAACGTGTTTTCTGTCATCATTTTCACCCATCTGTCATAAGGCAAACATGGACGTCACATTCAGTTGACGTAAACATATGATTATGAGAGTTAATTGTGGGAAATAATTGCAGTCAAACAATTATGTAACAATAACTGACATTTTGATGCAGTGGTCCAGCGCAAACTACTTGTCCTTCTTGTCTACACAAATGGACAGAAAGGGTGATGAAAATTCTGCTGCATTCAGGCCAGGGCATAATTACTATAATTACAAGACAGCTTCTGACTGAGAAAAGCATGCTCAAGTGTCACTTGTCAGCTGTAATTATCAGTTACAAAACTCTCCGGCAGGAACCCGGGTGTTAGTTAGAGTTATGACATATAATGACTGGCTATCATCTCTGGACTAGCCTGCTTCAGATGACTGCTTCCACTTCTGAGAAGCGCGCAATTACGTACAAAAAGCAAGGAAGAAAATGTTTTGAAAATCTAACCTCAAAGCCAATGTACTGCCATTGAAAAAAATAAGAGACCACTTTCCACCCTTTTTGGTTACACATGCACACATTGTGCTCCTAATATTATTTTAATTGTTGCAATTGTAAAGTAATATAGGACTTCTGTGTTTTAGCATTTGCAAGGCATAATAAATAAATGTGCTATTTGTACATTTGAATCAAGGGCGGTCTATATTTTATAAAACAATCCTATTTTGTTTCTCTTATTTTTTTCCATGGCTGTACATTATGAACTTGATTTACTGGAGGAGCACAAATTTAGAGCCATTTTTGTGTCATTCAGTCAGCATTTATTGAACAGTGACTAAGAAAGCAATAAGAATGACCCTCCAGTTAAATATACCGCCACCACCATTAACAAACATACGCACGATTCTTGTGTGGATCAATCAGGCTGATCAGCAGTAGTGCACTTCGCAAACACATAAGCTAACAGATTGTTCAGCTACTGGCAGGGAACTTCATCAACAGGCAATAATGCAGTCATGCCTTCACCATCTCAAATACACTTGGAAGAGATAAGGAGAAAAGTGGGTGCCAGTGGTCCAAGACTAAAATGACAAAATAACCCCTTCTCCTAGAAACCTGCTGTGAGTTAGTGATTGAGCCAGTAGGCAGTGCAGAGTTGCTATCATTACTCTCCAGTAGAAATGGTTAGGGATAAGACTTTCGGACCATGTGATCATTCTTATCATGACTCAAACCTAGGCCCGTGCATTGATGATGTCTACAAACTCAGGCTTAAGGGAGGCTCCGCCCACTAAGAAGCCGTCAACATCCGCTTGGGTTGCGAGTTCCTTGCAGTTCCCCCCTGTCACAGAGCCTAAGAGTAGAGAAAAGAACAGAATGTGTCTTATTACACTTGCTCCTGATTTAAATCAGTCTTTACTCAAATGCTGAAGCACGTGCCTTCACCCTTTAAACACAAAACTGGCTTAACAATGAGAAACATAAAAATGTCCATGAAAATAAATTTCACGTGCAGAGCATCAGGTAAATCCCATGCAACTCTTTTAAAATTAGCTTGAAATCCATTTGCCACAGTTGTAACCATCCTAACTTTATGAAATAAAGCGATGGTGGTCTCTTGGTTTTTTTTTTGCCGGTAAAGTAATGTGTCCCTTCATATTAATTAGAGACAAGAGGATGCCCAACACTAACTGCGCAGCATCAGATGAGCTACCATTAAGTACCTGCTTGTGGGGGTCCTGGCCATTGGGTAAAGTGGGCTAAGATATGATGCAGAGAAACATAAACTACAGTCTGTAACTATGAATTATGAATTATTCTATAGATTCATACCTCCATAGATGATGCGCACAGAATCAGCCACGCCATCGGAGATATTTTCCCTTATCCACGCTCTCAGCTTCTCATGTACCTCTTGCGCCTGGTGTTGAATGGGGTCAGACATACACATTTAAAAGGCACTACAAACAATCATATACCAAAAACAACTAATACAATCTGTACAATAATTATATTGTGCTCCACACGCCAGTTTAAATGGCCAAAAGCACAGAATCAGCTCTAAAGTTTGGTAGAGAAATAAGATATGCTAGACCTTTATTAGTCCCAAGAAGGAAATTGTCTTTGTTAGAGCAAAGAGTGGACAGAACAAACTCAAGAGCAGAAAACCCAAAGAAATAAAAGCTATTGAACACTACAATATAAATAGTACACTATAAAAATTATTTCCATAATGTGCATGGAAATAATTTTTGCATGTACGTAAATATACAGTATATGTATTTGTATATCTGTATATCTATATCTATATCTATATCTATATCTATATCTATCTATCTATCTATCTATCTATCTATCTATCTATCTATCTAT
>JBBKCR010166837.1:0-15767 GCA_037577295.1 Ladigesia roloffi | reverse complement strand
CCATTAAATGACTACCAGACTGCTACGGCTAAAGCTAATAATCTGCATTTGTGTTCTGCTGAGGAAACAAAGTCACCGTCGACTTGGATGTCCTGGGGTTAAGCAAATAAACATCAGATTTTCATTTTGTGGTGAACTTTCCCTTTAAGAGCAGCAAAATAAAGCAAAATAATAGAATTGGAATAAATAATAAAATAGTAAAAGTGTGTATCAGTAGCAAGTATTACTGAGTACGCATTCACTAGAGAATTATTACTCCCAGCATGTAATGTCTATATCGCAGATTTATGCAGAATTAAAACAAGTGATCCTGTCAGTGATCATTTATATTACAGCATCCCACCAGCACAGTCAGCTTTATAGACCCCAGCCTTGGTCTTCTCACTTCCATCAACACAGAATTGCTCTGTCTGGTTTTGCTAACCATGTAAAACGAAACCAGTTTGAGTCCAGGACTACATTTTAAGCATTTGAATGTTTCCACTGTTTCTTGTCCCTCTAAAAGCCCTTACCTTATTCTGGCACAGGTGGTGTACGGCTCTGGAATGAGCATCGCAGATCTTTGCTGCCACACAGCCGCGGTTCATATCAAACACTTGGATTGAGCGGTCGGCCCCAGCAGCTAAAACAATGTCTGAAACGCTGAAGTTAAGTATCTCTGGAGTTCAGGTGAATTGGCAATGCAATATCTAAAATTTATATAATGCACAAACTGAAAAAAAACATGCATGAACATTGTAACTCGCAAGAACAATTACACTCACAAGGCACTTTATTAGACACACCTTACTTGTAGGATCACAGTCAGAGACAAGTGGACAGAAATCTAATTATGCATGAGCTCATCCTGATAGTAATGTTATATGAGTGGTCCATGTGCACCACAACAATGATACAGAAGCATAAACTTCTATCATGGATCCGTGTAAAGCTAAAGAGCTCTTTGGAACTAGGGTTGCTAGTTCATTTGTAGTTGTTTAATATGTTCATATTGATCATTTGTTAATTGTTTTAGGTAATAAATCTGCAGTGTTTACTGCAACAGCACAAACACATGATGATGTAGCAGAATTCTTTGTAAGAACAGGACATGATACAGGACATTTTATAGAAATGTTTGTAATCGGCAGGCCCTGAGAAGCTTAGATTTGTGTCACACTGAGGCAAAAACTGCTCAATAATGTTTTGTTGTTCGGTAGTTTTTAAAATATTATAATATAACAATTAGGGCGGGGCATGTTAGGTGTAATTGACATGTAACCAACATCTGACTTCTCTATAGTTGATGTACACTATATGGACAAAAGTACTGGGACACACCTGTTTTTCAGGGTTTGGTCTAGGCTCCTTACCTCCAGGGAAGGACATTCTAAATGCTCCAGCAGACATTTTGGACATTTCTATTCCAGCATGACTGTGTCCCAGTTCACAAAGTAATCTCCATAAAGACAGTGTTGGATTGGTTTTGGTGTGGAAGAAATTGACTGGCTAATACAGAGCCTGACCTCAACCTCTTCCAGCACCTTTGAGATGAACTGGAACGGAGATTACGAGTCAGACTTTCTCATCCAATATCAGTATCTTAACTTATAAATCCTCGACAAATTCCCTGAAAAACATTCAAATCTTATGACAAGCCTTCCAAAAAGAGAGGAAGCTGTTATAGCTGCAAAGGGGGGAACAACTCCATATTAAAATCCATGCATTTGAATGCATTAAAGTCCCTGTAGGTGTAAACTTCCCACAAACTTCCACACAAATTCTAAAATCATGTTGAAAGCCTTCTGAGAAGTGTTAAGTCCCTCTTGGTCAGGCGTCCCAATCTTTTTGTCCATTTAGTGTGTCACAAAATTGACATTTTTGACAACTAATCCCTTAGGCGCTATTAGTGTAGACTAATAAGCCTAATAAGACTAATATTACAGAGCATATCTGCAATGCCCCTTAACTAGAAGCCCACAGAAATACAAAAATTTTACTACAGGAAAATCGGATGTGCTCTCCAGTGTCTGTGGCCAGAATCATTACTCAGCACTCCTTTACAAAAAGGATAAGCTAAACACAGCTATAAAAGAACTGCTTGGTTCAGCAGATTTATTACTATATTAATGCACTTTAAAAGGCAAAAAACAATCATAATAAGGCGCAGGGCTGAAGACATTGTTAAAAATTAGGCCCATCCAAAAGATTTACAACAAACACGCTTCTGCATCACAGAGCCAACACACAAGGCCCATATTTAGTAATACAGAGCCACGGTGACATTCGATATCTTCGTCTTTTTTAACTGGAAAAGTTCAGGCAACTCCTGTTCTCCCTTGTAGAATTTCCCTTAAATGCTTCTTTGCAACCAAACACCTGGATATAAAGTGCAGACATCATCCTTCAATCCCTGGCAGAGGACTATCTGCAGCAGCAACAAATATGATTTAGCATCACTCTAGACGCTACAAACAGAATATTTAATTCGGACGACATAGCATTGGTTTTCAAACCCAAAAAACACTTGGAACACAGTGTAGATAACATGTCAGACTTCATACTTAAGGTTAGGATACAGGAAAAGAAGTCATTAATGGCAGACACTGCAGTGATCTCTGTTCCGGAGAACGTGCTGAACTTGCTTGACAGTTTGAACATGCTCTTCTGTTCATATCTGCAAAAATTAGCAAAACACACAACAACCATGTAATTTGTTAGATTCAGAGGCATAAGGCTTTGGTTATGGGTCTTGTATGTAATAAATACAACAGAAAATGGATTTTGACAGCAGGTCTTTACATTAAAACTGATCACCAAGACAATAATATATAATCGATTTAATGGGACAGAGTAATAATTGATTGCTGGCTGCATGAAACACACACACTGCGCCAGATGCAGGTAGATAAAACAGGTAGAATAAAAATAGTATGGGTTTTATAAAGACTTACATGGGTGTCAAGCCATTAAAAAGAATTAATCTAATAAATGTCAAGCTTTCTGATTAATTCATCTAAATTTACTGCGCCCATTTTGCTGTTGTTTTTTTTTTTTTTAATATATTTTGGCATATGAGTAAATGAATAATCAGCATTGCAGACTTTTTTCTCTTTTATTTAATCACTTTTTTTACACTGTTCGGGTTCAGTTGTGGTCAAAGCAACCAGAAATGGAATTGGAACTAAATGGAACTAAGTCTGCCTGCAAGGTGCAGTTTAAAAAGAACATATTATACCTCTTTTTTAAGTTATAACAGGTCTATGGGCTACAAAATATGTTAATGAATTTCTTTGCTCAAAATCAGTCTCAGCTAAAGAGATCTCACTAGCCCTATTCTTGACAGTTTCAGTCCCTTTCAAAATGCGCCGTTTAAGGGCTCTGTCACTTTTATGCAAATAAGCTGTTGCTTGCCATGCCCCATCCATCCCATGCTAATGCTATGTGTTTAACATACGTGAAACAGAGGCGCCATCCAGCCCTATAGATTCGACCCTGAGTTGAACCCAGAGCGAGGTGTACACAACAATTCATGTCTGACTTGCCTTTGCCTGTAGCCATAGAGCACAAAGTGATATGCATGCCTGTAAAACCAGCAGACAAAATGGCAGATCTTCAGCTAATCTAGAGGGTGGGGGCTAAGCTAGTGGGAGGGGGCTTGATGGGTTCTAAGAAAATTTCCTTACCCTGACATCAAAAAAAAGGAAATGTCCAAACAGCTCGTAGAAGCATATGAATCCTCACAACAAAATCTTTGAATTGATTCAGTTTTTTTACACACATGTTCGAAGTGTTAATAGGAGCAATATGGACCCAAATAGAAATAAAAATGCAAAAATGGGGGGTGGACCATACCCCCTTAGTAAAATGATTCCGCATACAAGTCAACTCAAAATAAACTCTGCAACAGAAAGTATTTTCTCAGGGAGTTAGTTAGTGTGTCACAGGTAGACAGGTCTGTTTGGGTCTGAGTCCCTGGTCCAGTGTGGCGGCCGCTGGTGCTGGTATGGGGCTGAGCTGGTTTGGACTGCCAGGTTTGCTCATAAATGTTTTACGTATGAGTTGATATTTTAGACTTGACATTCTCCAATGATACAAAAAATCCCTTGCATGAATTGCAGATAATGATACTCCCATCTAGCCTTTCACCTGTCCATTTTTAAATGTGAACTTTCCACTTATGGGGCCAAGCAGTGCTTTCTTGTCTCCTCCTTCATTTTACAGAGCAGCTGTGTTCCAAAATGGACCAGTTTAAGGAGTCACCACTGTGTACAATCAATCAGAATTAATATTCTTAATGTGCTAGTTAATTTGGCATCCCTCAATAATATTAATAATAAAAAAATAAGAACAATAGTGTGATTGCAGAAATGTATCACTAATTAAATCATAGCATCACAATATAAGATTCAAGCACACTGTTACTGCGTAAACACCCTATTGACCACATTTTGTGCTTGAGTTTGTGCGCTCAACATACCTCTTGATGTCATTTTTGCTCTTGTCCAGATGGTAAAGATACAGCAGCAGACTGGACCCACAGCCCAGCAGTATAAACTTATCTAAGTAATAGAACTGGACCCCAGTGATGACTGTGGAATGTCTTTCACTTCCCTAAAGCAAACAAAAAACAAAACAAACAGACAAAGAATAGCTGATTATTTACCAGTTATTTACAATATATAACATTTATACTGCATTATCCAGACAGAAGTCTGTGAATCTGTATATTACATTAAACTACTGTTTCCCAATCCTATTGCACATGGTTGTACATAGTGAGTGCAAAGAGTTCCAGAAAAGTGTGCTTACATTTCTCTCTCTCATTGTCTTTCTCTCTTTCTCTCTCTCTCTCTCTCTCTCTCTCTCAAAACAGGACACAGGAATTATTTTTTCCGTTTGGAAAAAGAAGATCATGAGGAAGAATCTACAGAGTGGCTTAATACAACACTGTGCCCCAGAACTGCTTGGAAATAAAGTAATACTTTGTATTGCAATAATTAAATTTAATAAGAAGGTAATTTGGTTCATTAAATTTGGATCAGAAAGAAGAAACTGATCAGAGGATTCTTGTATATATTAAAAAAAATATATATATATATATATATGACATTTATATAGTTTTAATACAATATCTGGATAATGGGTCCTACATATACATGGCTCACAAATTAAATGAAAAATGTAAAGCTACAGAACATACATATGCTTCCACCCAATTAAAATTCTGGCACAGTCTTTCTAAAATGCAGGCCTAGTTGACCCATGATCCTTGAGATGTAGTATTATATGTAGATAGGGCTTATTCACATTAAAATATAGGAGTAAACACACCCAATGCATATTTATTGACAGATTTCAATCTGATGGCATAATTTTCCCAACATGCATTACAGTAACAAAAGTATTGGGACACATTCTTTGATTATTGAATTCAGAAGGTCCCTGACTTCCAGTGAAGGGCATGCTTCCAACTTTGGGAGAGAACCTTTTCTATTTCAGCAGGATTGTGTCCCAATACACAAAGCAAGCTCCATAAAGACATGGCCTAAAAAGGACTCAGCACAATTCCATTCAACAATGGGCACAAATTCCCATTAAAATCTTGTGGAAGGCCTCCCACAATACTTCTGTCCATGTAGTGTCTCATAGCTGTGTAAAATCACCCATCCCTCTAAGCCACATTCAACCAAAATCTATCCCAAAACCATGATGGTGCCTCTCACTATTGTTCTGAGTATGGGGACAGCCTACCATCTAGACTGCCACCACTCAACAGAGGCACAGCTGCTAAAGTGAGTTCTACTCCAAGTTTAGCTAGTCAGCTTAAATAAGCCCCAAGTTTAGTTAACATGAACTAAGCAGCATCATTTTCCACCATTTTACCTCTTACATTTCACCCCATGTGGTTCATGAAAAGCGAGGAAAATAAATATATTTGTTACCTCAAGAGCCATTCTACTTTAAGGACACATGCTGTGCTGTTACATATGACTGAGTAATTCTCAGGTGACTGAGAACGTTAATGCTGATATCATCAGACTGCCAGCAAGAGCACTTTGTCCAACAACTACATAGAATGGGATATTAAGATGCAAATCCCACTTCCAAAAAAGTTGCAATAAAAATGCAATAAAACCTAAAATCTCTAATCTGGTCATTCTGTTAATTTAAATATTATGTAACAGGCAAATTCACGAATAAATGTGCCTTCTCTTACAAACTTAGTTCTATCTGGTAAACATAAACACTTTTAGAAACTGACACCCGCAACACTCTAAATAAGTTGGCACAGAGGCAAGTCTACCAGCGGGTCACATATGCTTTCCTTTTAATTACGCCTCTTAATCACCTGGGAACTGAAGAATCTAATTGTTGCAGATTTGCAAGCGGAATTCTCGCCCATTCTGGCTGTATACGAGACCACAGTCTGTGGTCGCCGCTGTAGGATTCTCCTCTTCATGGTGTGCCAGACATTTGCAGTAGGAGTAGTCCAGGTCTGGACTGCAGGCAGGACAGTCAAGCACACACTCTTTGTCTATGAAGCCAGGCTTTTGTCATTTGTACAGAATGAGGCCTGCCATTGTCCCGCTGAAATATACACAGAGTGTGTGGGAAAGGGAGTCATCTTGTTGCGAGTGTTTGTCTCTCAAAAATTCCAATGTAAGCCTTTTCATCAATGGTGCCTTCACATACGTAAAGATCCCCCATTCCATTGGCACTGATGCGCCCACATGTGATGGTATCAGTGCCAATTGATTACAGTTGCTTTTTTCTTCTTCGGTATGTAGAATCCATCCGTTTTTCCCAAGAACAAGCTGAAACTGGACCCACCTGACTCATTTCGGTCCAGCTCAGATGAGCTATGGCCCAGAAAACTCACTGGCATTTCTGCACTATACAAAGCTTCCTCTTCATATAATACGGTTGAAGGGGGTATTCTTGATGCATAGGGGGACTGTGCTCAGTGACAATGATTTCCCAAAGTACTCCAGAGCCCATGTGGCTTTGTCCATCAACAGTAGCATGACAGTTTCTAATACAATAGTGCCAAAGGGCTCTAAGGTCACACAAAATCATGCAGCGGACTCTGCCCTTGGCCTTTATATACAGCGATTTCTCCAAACTACCTGAATCTTTTCACAGTGTTACTAACCGTGGATGGTAAAAGATATGAATTCTTTGCCATTTGTGCTGAGAAAAATTGTTTTAAATTGACAGGTAATGCTCGTGAAGTTCAGCAAAAAGTTAAGAGCTACGACCCACCTTACAAAAACTGAGCCTTAGGTGGAAACTCCTTTTACACTCAATCCTGATACTCACATTGTTACCAGCTAACCTGCTAATAGAAGATCCAGAGATTTATTTGTAGACCCAACGTTTTGGAGTATACTGCAGACATCAGGCGCTACATTTCTATATGTTTACCAAATAGAAACAAGTTTGTCAGTGGAAACACTGAATCCCTCTTTGTTTTCATCTTTTTGCATCATTCAAGGGAATTACAACTTTTTAGTTTGATGACATTTTATAAAGTGTCCCAAATTGGGATTTGTAGTATTCAAATGCACACTTGAGACTTCAGTGATATATACATATATATATACAAAAATACATACATACATACATACATACATATATGTATATTTACATACGTGAACATCATGAAATGGGACAAAATACAGTGCTAAACTGCCAGAGGTTTAAAAATTGTAAGGGAAATATCATATGGAAAATAATTCTGTATCTCCAAAGCCTATAGTTTATTCCTGGTTGGTCAGGTTCATCCTGCAATAAAATAGTTATTAAAACATTATCCAAGCTTTGCCAGAACTACCTCAGAAAAAACAAGCTTGTCAGCAGGAAAACAGAAGTCTCTAGACTTAAAACCCACCGAGATGCTTTAGGACAAACTGCACAGAAGAGTGAAAGCAAAAAAGTATTTATTGGTAACTTCTGCAACATAGTTGGGAAGAACTTCGGGCAGAACAAGACACTGAACTGCTTGAATTTCAAAACTAAAACATGCAAAAAAGCATGACACTAAAACTTGACCACTACCATAGCCAAAAACAAACAGCTCAGAAACACTTTACAAGCAATACTTTGTGATCTAACTCGGTGCAAGAACAAACACATAGGAACACATGCATAAATATTGACCGTAATCACCAGACATCTTTCAAAACAGAATGCTTCTCTTGCAGTCTCCCTTAACATTCAGTCATTTTCCCTTATCACATAACTGTTTGTTTCTGCCAAAACATTTACACCACTTTATTGCAACACAAGTGCTGAAATGCTACAAGCTCTTGCCAAGTCTGGCTCCTCAGTTCCCAGCACAGAAAACTGGTACACGTATGAGGATTAAGCCCGGAGAACACAGAGCTTTTTAAGTGAGCTGAAAATGAATAAAGGGGTCAAAGAAGCCTGCACATGCTCAATGCATCTTCTGCAGATGTTTTCTGGGACCCGTTTGCAACAGAGGAGCCGCCAAAAGCAACAATTCCTGCCACGATTACTCACTTCTCTCATTCATGCATTGTATGCTGGAATTAGTGGGAAAACGGATCACACCGACTGTGCTTAGACCAGTCGTTTCCATATGGCAATTTCCTATTTATCCTCACATATTCTCCACTTATTAACTAATTAACTCAATGAAACTTAACATCTGGTGGGCATTACATTTAGACACATTGCCTTTGTCCTTCTTAACTCATTAAAGTCAGTTCCTAGAGAAGTTCTGATGTATGCATGTCTACGTTGGATTTGCCTGTAGATTCAGCTTTTGAGGGGGGCAATTGGCTGACTTTCTTATCCAGAGCAACTTACAATCATTAGTTACGGGAGACACTGAGGTTGCTCAAGGACACAATGTTAGAAAGTGGGGCTTTAGGGTACACAGGCAAGTGTTCTTCCCACTAGGGTGCTAAAACTTCAGCTACTATCAGTTTATACAGAAGCCACATTTATTGTGATAAAAGACTGAAAATATCTCCTATATGAACAGATTAATGCTACTTTTATGTTCTCTTCTTCAGATAGCATTTATGTTTTGTTAGATTCAAATTCTTTGAAACAACAGTAGTTTTTCATGTGAAAAAAGTTAAAAACCTACAGATGAAATGACTGAACTGTGGATTAAGGCTAGTTCAAATATTCAATTAAACCTGGCTACATCGAACATTTAGCTTCTCTGTGAATTTCAAGCACACTTCTATTAATGAAGTCCGTCCCCCCTCCCCGATCTCGCTCTCGCTCCTGTTCTCTCCCTCAATATTCGGGTTCATCCCTGATATATTTATAATTCATTTCAATCAATTAATCATAGAAAAAATGATGTGTTAAACATTTCTCGTTTATTTATCATATACCATGGTGACTCTTTAATCTGGTCTGGTCTGGTTCACAAATGCTCTGTAAAATGAAGGAAGATACAAGAACAAACTGCTTGGCATGGAAAGTTTACATTTAAAAACACACAGATGCTTGATAGGAGTATCGTTATCTGCAATTCACATAATAAGAAATATTCAGAACTACAATATCACCTCAATCCAAATCTGGCTGTCTGAACCAGAACAGCCCAATCCCAGTGCAAGCGGCCGCCACACTGGACCAGGCACTCAGACTGAGCATTTCTAACTGTGACCCACTAGCTAACTCGCTGACAAAATGGTTTCTGTTGCTGAGTTTGTGACTTACAGCATTGAAGAAACAGGTATTGAAATATTGAAGAAACGGGTGTTATTCTATTGTTACCCCTAGGATATAATTCTGGCTTGAGATGTCTTGTAAGCATGGTCACCAGAACCATTATATTAGATGGGCATGTCCCACCTTGTGACGACAACCTCGTCCTCATCACGTCGCCCCCGATCCCCGTCTCCCGAATATTAGTTTGTCCCGTTACTTTTGTCCACCCTTTGTAGCTTGCCTCACTCCCTACCTAGTGTGTCTCTCCTATTGGTATCGCGTCCCACTCATTACATTCACCTGTCCCTCGTTTCCTAAGCTCACCTGCGTCTTGTCCCCTGTCCTTATTTAAACCCCAGCCGGTCCCGTGTTTCCCTCGAATCAGTATTGGTCATTCCATCTATCTGTCAGTCTGTAATTAAATATAATCATGTTTGTTTACAGTTTATCAGACTCCTGTTCCTCGCGTTTAACATTGACTGAGGTGCTCGGATCAAAGCCTCCCTCTTCCCAGTTTTTTGTCTCGCCTGTCGGTTGGAGCTGTTCCCCGAGACGGTTGTTTTTTGGTTGTTTTGTTCTTTTGAGGAACACCAGTCCTGTTTCTATTGTGTGTCCAAACTCTGCTCTATTGGCGCTCTTTAAAACTCTGTATCACGAACTGAGCGCGTCCTCCCCTTTCCCTTACCTTGCGGAGAGATTTGTCCTCCCACCGATTTGTATGAGTGAAACACAATAATACGGTAAGTATGTTGCACTTAGATTCATTTTTTTATGGTTTGACACCCCTAATCTGGCCTGTAGTGCATATCAATGATGAATAACTCCATGCAAAGTGTGCCTTCTCAATGATTAGCTGCCTTTACCAGTTAATGGGATATATTATCATTATAAACTCATATATGTTAACCATAGAGGAGAGCGTTGTATTGATATGGGGCGGTGGTGGCCTAGTGGGTAGGATACCTGCCTCTGGACCAAGAGGTTTTAGGTTCCAGTCCAACCAGCAAACCACCAGTGGGTTCCTGAGCAAGACCCCTACCACCAAGTTGCTCCAGGGAGACTGCTCCCTGAAGTTAGGGAATGGAAATTTATCCTGTTGCTATCCTTATTTAACTGCATTTGCATTTATATCTATGACAATATCTAAAAAAAAGCATTTAAACATGTTTATTATCCACAAAGTTTAGGTAAACTCTGTATAGTATTTAAATTCCTTTAAGGCTATGTGTGGTTTGTTTTAGTCAGTTTAGGTCAATTTTCACCAGTTGGTCACAGATTTCTCAATGGCTATGCCAACTGGTAAATTTCAGTGGCAAAATCACTAAATCAAAGTATCCAGTACACTGATCATACCACGACGTCATTCTAGATACATTACCATGGTCAGAACTGCTTGAGTGACATCTGTAGGCCAGAGAGACACTGTGCGGTCTTCAGAAGCAGTCAGGAACCATTGTCTGCTGTGACTCCAACACACAGAGTTCACTGGTTTATTGTGTCCTGCAAATACAACAAAACCATAAAACAAAACCTAATAAATCCAAAATGGCCAACATACATGTACGTAATGTCATTTCATTCTGAAAAACTCTAAACCATTTCTGTACATCCATTCATCAATGTTGAACTAAAGGTCTGATGTTTTAAAAACCGGCATGATATTACAGCACACAATTCTGGGAGGTAGCGACGAATGTGACACAGCCTTTAATGCCATTGTTCCATTCCAGGGGTCACCAACGTGGTGGTTGCCCTCAAGGACCACATGAGTAGCCCACGGGCCATTCCAAAATATAGCACAACTCACCAGTGAGCAATATCTTACATGTAATTTTATCCTGTTGCTATCCTTATTTAACCGCATTTGCATTTATATCTACGGCAATTTCTAAAAAAAAGCATTTAAACATGTTTATTATCCACAAAGTTTAGGTAAACTCTGTACTAGTATATGAAACTGGTAGCCCTTAGTATGGCTCAGTATCCGCGATGTAGCTCTCAGTTTCAGAAAGGTTGGAGAACCTGGTCCATTCACTCCTACTGCCATCTGGTGGTTCAGCTTTGTTGAAACCACAATTTGTCATTCAGGTAATTAGATTTTTCCCTCAGGTGTGGTTATTAGACGACTGCCTGATTGGTCACTGAATTAAATCCCTTTTCTGATCATTAAGGAAAAAAAAAAAAGCACCCACGGCTTAAGCTAAACAAAGTTGCCTCATTACCTGCGTAGACTGCTGGGTTGCCAGTTAAGGAGGACTTATACATCAGAACCGTTCCATCTCCAAGGCCGCACAAAACACGCTTCGCATTGACTGTGCATTGTAAAAAATAATAAAAGAGGAAAAAACAAAAAACTACAATCAACTAAAAGGTGTAAAACTACACATTCTAGTCTAATATGCGTGAATATACATGTTTACATATAATACATATAATACATATAAATATTCACTAAAACTAATCCTTGAATCCGCATTTTTGCGTTTTTATCTCTAACCATAAGTACTGTGAAAACTCAGAATTGTTTACCATAAATTTGGCACTGAGCATTTTTCTTTTTATCCTATAATTTAAAGCACTCGCTCATGTTATTTTGGGCATTTTGCTGGGGGATTTGCTGATGCACTCTAAGCAGGTGAGAATTTTGCTGGGGGAAATCTGGCAACAAAGCACCAACGGTGGAGAGAAGAGGATTCTTTTACTTTTCTACAGCTTTAGCTATTCTGACTTTGAATATCACAGCTCAGCCCCCATCAGCTGTACTTGGTAGAGTACCACCCAAATTGGGTGATGTTAGTGGCTTAAACCTACCCAGATTTCTTCGACAGACCCAAATCAAGCCATTTCTATTATACTGCATTTGAATGGGTTCTGTGTGGGTTTGCGCTAACATGCTTTCGTTATCAGAGCTGGAAAGCCCTATACACATACATGTGAGTTGCATGGATCCCTGTAAATCAAGCAGGTTTACAAGTTTTGTGGCTAGAAAAAAAGGTTATTCAGAAGCTTTTTTTTTCTTAAAAGTGATTTTTTATTTGCTTTGGATCAGCAATCAAATCATCAGCCTTTGATTCATGCATACAAATGTCTTGGCCAGCTTAAACGCCTTTTAGCTGTGTAGCCCAAAACTTTGCTTCAGTTTTAATTGAAGTTGAAGGTTTCAACACATTTACTGAGAATAGAGTTCAAATCAAACTACATCCCTAGCATCCTATTGCGATCTTCCAATACTGAGGTTAGAAATCTGTTTGAGTTCTGTTTGAGCGCTTAGCATTAAAGAAGAATATGCGGCCAAAGCAGAGAAGGCAACATTTTACTTTGGGCAACACCATATTAAACGATACTTAAAGAGCTACATGTTAGGATTAAACATTGAGACATTCGCCATTGATTTTCAATATAACGTCAATCAGTTATATCTGTAGAACATGGTTCCCAGTTACCATGGACATTAATGCTTTTTTATTTTTCGATTAGCTTTTAAAGTTGCTTAATCCTTTAAACTTCTCCCTCTTCAACCTTTCCTGATCTGGTAACGAAATGATTAAAGGTATGTTGAGTATTTATTCCACGTAGACTACCAGTAAAAAGTTTGAACACACCTCCTCATTCTATTATTTCCTTTGCTTTAATTATCGGCTACATTGTAGAATATTACTGAAAACATCACCTATTGCTCTGATGACAGCTTTGCACACTCTTGGCATTTTTTCTATTAGATTCATGAGGAATTGACCTGGAATGGTGTTTAATTAACAGGTGTTCTTCGTCAAGAGTTCATTAGTGGAGTTTCTTGACATTCTTGACTAATGTGTTTGGATCGTCAGTTGTGATGGTCGGGTTGGTACACCGTTAGTTTCACTATGGTTCTGCTCCACACTATGGCAAGAACCACTTAACTAAGTAAAAAAAACTACAGTCCGTCCTTACCATATTATAAAACATATTCTGGTTTTTTTTCCTTGTTTACTAAATAATTCCACATGTTCCTTCGTCATTTTTCTTGTTTTCAATACTAATCTACGATGCAGAAAATAAAAAAAGCAAAGAAAAAAACATTGAGAAGATGTGTCCAGACTTTTGCCTGGTAGTATATATATTAGTTACAGGTATATTTCATATACAGAGTGGAAGAAGTCAGAAAATATGAATAAAGGCAAGAAAAAGCAAGACAAAAGTGCTCACCTGAATACTGGAGGCAGTGAACAGGCGTGGTGGATACAGGCAGCTGTGTATGAAGAATATGAGGTGCTGCAGGGTATAATGGGTACTCGCTAAAAACAGGTCTCCTGTGCAAAATACAACAGTGCACTTCACTTACTTACACGCCTTGGTGAATATGGCAGCATTTACAGACATGCTGCGGCATTCCTTAACCCAATTTATATTTACGGTATACAGTGGCTTCTCTCTACTTGTTTTTGGGTCCTTTTTTCCGGTCAACTTTGTGTAATTGGAAAAATAATATGCCATCATTTTTTGCCTTTTTTACATCAATTTGAAAAAACAAAAAACAAAAAACACTACCCTGCATCCCACACCACTTTGGCCCTGTCTGATTGAGGCGCAGCAGTATAAATCTGTGCAAAGTACAAAAGGTGACAAATGCAGCATCCAAATAGAGGGAAAACCAGAGTAATATCTAAATGGAGGCCAATTAGTCAGGCGTTTCCAACAGCTCAGTAAAATAAGAAATAAATGGTTGCCATTTATGCTGGAACCTAGCTGTAGACCCTCCCAAAGTGCACTTAAGCTTTTCTAATTTCAAGAAAAACATGGTTTGACCAAGCCGATTTGAAATGACTGGAGCCCTAGTGGATTTCCAACATAATAAAACTGTGTGTCTAGTTATTAAGGACACAAAGGCTTTTACATTACACACCACAGGAGAGAGTGGAATTGAGCCATCAGTCACTGGCTTCTTTTTTAAATACAGAGTTCTGATCTATATTAGCTTTAAAGGATCATGTTGAAAAGTTGGACGTTATAGACCCAACAGATAAAAAATAATGGAGTATTCCTTTAAATGACACAGGGCTCCGCAAACTTACAGATTTTTCATTGAATCTGTCGTGATGCTTTTCTTCTTGATGTTAGTCTTCGGTGTAAACATCGTCCTCCTGACAAAGAGGCAGATGTCCACAGTTTATTTACTCAATAAGAAGTGCAAAGACTTTTAAAATTTGATTTTGTACACTAAAGCAAATCACAAAGTAATTCCATAAAAAAGTACCATTTTGTTACAAAAAAAAACTATATCCATGATTTACACCCCTATCAAGTGCAGAATTATTGCTGGTACATCGTAAACATTTTGGCACAGTGAGCTTAAACGAGAATGTCCATAGGACTCCATACAGCTAAGCACAAGTTAAAAGTTGGCACTTGATTGTCTGGCAGCGCTACCATACATATTGTTTAGATGGGAAGATCCTATGAAATGAACTAGACCCTTTTTTTGATACTGTATCCATTGTGGATAGTCAATATTTTTTCATGTCATACTTGACATTATGATGTACAAACAGGGCTATATAGAGTATAGAATACATTAACATGATTGTTTTAATTGTCTCAGTCTACGTAAAGGGAAATAGCCACTGCAGTAAACAAAAAGAAATCTTACTCATGCAAAAACCTTCATAATGACACATACAGTATATACACAAAAATTTGTTACAATTTATTTTAGAAAAGTATTACTTTGAAGAGTTTAAATGACAACTTTAGGAGGGCTTGATGGCTTTCTGACTTACTGAGGAGACACGGTGTATCCCGATGATTTCACCGCAGTGTGGAAGACTAGAGCATGATTTTTCAGCCCTGGGAGCCAGAAAGAGAAAACAAGAGCAAGTTTACAGTTTGTTAGGTACATGCATCCTCTGTCCAAAGACACAACGATATGTATGGAAGAAAAGAAGAAACAAAAATCATGAACTTTATAACTTTGTAGGGTGTGGTAAGATGCACACAAACAAACCCAATAGAAAGAATGGCAAATAATACATACAGTACATACATACATACATACATACATACATATATACATACATACATACATACATACATACATACATACATACATACAT
>JBBKCR010166803.1:0-15773 GCA_037577295.1 Ladigesia roloffi | reverse complement strand
GAACAGTTCACTTTGAGCATGTGTGAACTGAACTTTGAACTAGTTCATGAAAAGTGTGAACTTGCACAACACTGCTGAATGTACCAGTATCATCCATTCTGAAGAGAGAGAGAGAGAGAGAGAGAGAGAGAGAGAATGTGTGTGGTTTTGTGTAGAATGGGTTGTTCTCAGCTCCTTGTAAAACACTATGAAACTGGGAAATAAAAGCCCAGAGAACATTAAATACAATTTAACTCCCTTCTCATGTGTCCATAACCTTGGCCAACCAAGAGTTATGAAAAATATGAATCATATGTCAGAGTTGTCTTTCAGCTATGGTCACATGACTCACAGCTCCCTCTAGCGGCAGAGCTGAAAACGGCCCCTAGGGATTCCAGAAGGTGTGTGTCCAAATTATTAATCACCAGAGGAGTTATCCCAAAGATCTACAGTTCAGGAACTTTTGAACGATCCCATGTGGTTTGTGTTTTCCCTTCACCGTGGAATTACCGATTGGTTTCCATCAACAGGTCCTTTGGAAGGCACGGAGTGAAAGGGTTGGAGGGTAATTATTGGGCGACACGTTAAATAGGGCGCACCTGGTGGGTCTTGGCGTCTGTTTCTTTCAGAATGAAACCTTCAGTGTTGTGTTTCTGTGTTTTGGCGTCGGGGATTACCCGGATGTTAGCGGAGCAACATCATACCTCATTCAAAGTAAGCTGAACGTTCATTAAAACAGTGTTTAATATTTGGTTTAATGAAACGGTTTAATGGATTTTATGTCTCACCAGTCAGACCCGAGCTCCTGCAATGTTACCGGTCTGTGGAGGAGTGGACTGGGCTCGATGCTACAGCTGGTTTCTACAGGCCAGGAGCTGAGGGGAGTTTATCACACCGCTGTGGAGACCGTGCCCGGGGCATCGGGGCGAAACAGGGAGGCAAAAGTGGTCGGGGTTATCGGGGAAGGCCCTCAACCCAATATTGCCTTCTCTGTGGTGTGGGTGAAAGGTAGACTGACCATTGGTTCACCCTTTTTTATTCCCAGTGAATTAAAATGGATAACAAAAATTTAAATTGAAAACTATCTTGGCTATTGGAAACCATTTTAGCATTTAATGCGAAGTGTGATGTCAAATTTTCTGGGTCATATTTCCGTTTAGAGTGTCTAGCCTCTTCCAATTGGTTTTACTGGAAGAAACAGTTTTCACAAGTAGTGGCTTTTATTCCTTAGTTTTCATGGCAACGTGTTTTGCTTTCACTCATTAAAATCCATCTGAAAGCAGTTTAGAAGCTGTTTCAATTGGCTTGTCTTTTAATGGGCAAAGTGTGTTTTTTATTTTTTTTTTAATAAACATCTCACAAGGTGGAATATAACAACTAATTGTTATGGGTGAGAACTTCCAGTCGTGCCTGTTAGAATATAACTCTTACAAACGTTGAATTATGTTGTTAGTTTATTTTCTATTTTAAACCTCAGCCAGGCTAATTAGAATCAGAATTTGGTCTTAAGGATAAAACGGTTTGCTGAGTGATTACAAAATTGACTAAGGTTGTTCCATTCAGTTGAATTTACACTCAAATGTGTAAATTCATGGTTTTCTATGTCAAGTGGCAAAACCATGATGCATCTTTGTAGATTGTGGAGCCTAACAGGAACAAGAGGTCGTGTAGTGGTCAATCCAAACTAGCTCAGATTTCCTTTTGTGTTTCTGTTGAATGTACACATGTGTGCATGGGTGTAAATCTGGGGGGATAAAAATTGCACTCTTGTAAAAAATAGTTATATATTCTTAAAATAATGTATAAGATTGGGGAACAAAAACAAATGCAATAATGCTTTCAGAAAGAGTCACTTTTCCTCACTGTGCTTTGATCCACTGCCTGGTCTCCAGTTCATCTTTTCTCTTTACACACTCGAGTCTGGTGTGTGTCTGTGGCTCAGTTACTGCTGAACTCCAGTACGAAGGGTATTTTATTTATTCACATTAAATAAACCGATTCTCTTTAATGTAATTGATGCAGACTCCATAAATTAGTTGCGGCAAAAATGCTTTTTACCGATGTAATCTGCTATAGTAGCGATTAAAATATTACTAGTGTAGTTGACGTTAGCTTGTTTACAATAGCTTGTTGCAGTGCATAGCTGTTTCCCATGCATTATTATATTTGTGATGATTGTCATAATGTTAACTTAAAATTAACGGGCACAGTTAGAATATTATTAACTGCGAGTTTACTAAATTATCGCTGTGCTTCGTCCGAACTGACCCCACAGTATTTGGTTTTATTTATAATCAATTTCGATTTTGTTCTTAAGTGTCTTAATTTAAATACATTTTCAAAATACTTAAAATTAATTGAGATTTAAAATGATTTTAAATTATTTTTTTGTACGATTTGACTGTGTCCCCTTGCTAATAAACTAATATATAGTGTCTCTCCCCAGGACCCTGTAAGCTCCCCCTGTTGTTTTGTCTCTTTAGGGTCGTGCAGTGCTTGGGTTGGCCAGTGCTTCCTGCAGCCGGATGGTGCTCGGCTTCTGAAAACCCTCTGGATGTTGCGCTCGGCTGCTGAGAACTCTTTCGACAACTGGGGAAGTACCAGGTGGGTTCAAAGTATTAGATATTGACGACTTTCTGAATAGAACATGATGCTCTGCATCTTTTTTCTTTTATTCTTTCCTCCTTTATTCATTTATGTGTTGCAGGTTGGGAGAAGACCAGTTTATATTTATGGGAGATGTGGAAAGTGCCAAGGGGTGCTAATTTTCAGTTCCTCAACATGATTCGGAGCTGATATTCATAAAGCTTCTCAGACTGAGACTATTGATCCCTCCTTTATTAAGATGACCTTACTGGTGGGAACAGATTCTGGGTGAGCTCTCCTCCTCTGAGCAGCTTTTTGAATCTTCATGGCCCCCGATGGCATTTTGCTTTGTGCTAAATTGGCCCGTGTGAAGGAGCCGACACTTCCAGATGAAAGTTCAGTAAATAAGCATGACCTTCTGACTGATGCCGACCTTTGGGACTGTGTTTCTCAAACACTTTTACACTTCCTCACTTCAATAAATACTGTCAAGCTTGGGCCGGATGTGATTTTTACCTCCGATTTTCTTTCCTGACCTCTGATCTCTGGCTCCTCCCACACGGCTAGCTCAGACTTTATGTTTTGCTTTTAAAATGAATATTTTTGCTGGGCAGGGGGGGGCACAATGAATTAACCCTTTTTAGTACCAAAAAATGAATTAAAAAGTATCTTTGCAGCCCAAAACATAACTGGACTCCAAATCTGGCTTATTTTTTATCAGGTACTGGATTTATAAGGATAATTTCGCTAACAGTCCTTAGTCATGTATGGACCAGATTCGAGATTACTGACCTTTAGTATTTGTGAACTTGTAGCTTCTGTTCTAAATTAAAGAAGTAAAATTTGGCCCAAAAATGGGTCTTGTCTGATGTAATACACCTGGGTTCAGTATACAATTGTCCATTATCCCACAGTGTCCCTTTAAAGAGGCATTCATTAAAATGCTTGTTGTATAAGTGTTTTGTATTTTAGATGTTTTCATTAAATATCTGATATTGAGATTAAGCGGCAAGGCCTCGCCCGACCCTCATCCCTTTGGAATAATCCCAGTGAACTGGCAGCGTTGATATTGGATGTGCTTTTCACATTGATCTATGAACCGTGTTCACAGCCTGAATACAAATTATATTTGAAGCGATGAGATGTTTGGAGTCCTAAATCTGAAAACTATCAAAACCCCTCCCCTCCAGGTATACTTACCCCCCAAACTACTGCTTATCTGTCTTACGGTTGGTTTTGGAGGCAACAGCCCTGTTCCTCTCTGTACAGAGACTAGGGGAAAAGGTTTTAGAGGAGAGAGAATGAACATTAATCAAGGTATTAGACTGTGGGGTGTTTAGCCAGAGCTTTAAGAGCAGACTTTCTCATTTATCACTGGAGTGCTGGAGAGCACATCTGCTGTAAGGGAACCTGGAACCTCCTCCTGCACTGGTGTGTGTTTTTCCCTCCTAATTGGGTATTTTTTTTCTTGTCCTTGAAAATTTTGTTCAAATGAACCATTGAGAGCCAGGGAATAAAGAGCTCCCTCTTGTGGCGAGTTGGAGAATAACTTAAAATGAGAGACTAATGAGTCCAATTCATTTGTGAAAGTGACCATTCTGTCATCCTTGAACACACCACAGTGTAAACAGCACGAAATTCTCCCTCTGCATTTTACCTTTTTATTCCAATTAAAGCAGCAGGCAGCCAGGGACTCCAGTGCCTGGAGAGCAAATGTACCTCAGTGGTGCCTTGGGATTTGCACTCATGGCGTTCCGATCGCAGGGCGAAATTCCTAAATCCTAGGCCACCATAAGGAACAACATTAGTTATTAGAGATCAACCCATATATCGATTTACAGATATTTCCCCCGATATTTAAGCATTTTACCATAATCGGTTATCAGTATTGTAATCTCGGGTTTACCGATAAACCGCCATCTGGTGGGTGTTTTAAGAATTACGCCCATGATCGCCATTTCAGCAAGACGTCTGAGGGGAAACTGCGTGCAATAATATGTCCTATATTTAGTAAACTTTATTAAACAAAACAGCTAATAATGCACACATTAGATGTGTTACAAATGACTGATATGTAGTTTATGCAACAATGAAGACATTAGTAACTGTGCACTTTTTTGTTTTGTATTTTACATTTTTTTATCTAACCCTTAGTTTTGATTTGTATGCAAGGAGGGCGTGATTGTTATAAATAAAACAGTTTGTTCAGTTCAGTGGTGCTGTAATAATTGTCAGAAACAGAAGTATAATAGTAAATAAATATCGGTTCTGAATATCGGTTATCGGGCACATAAACATGCAAATAATTGGTATCGTATCAGTAATAAATATCGATCGATCACTATTAATTATTCCCCTTTTACTTGTATCAGGAGTTCAGTAACACTAAACGCTTCATCCTTTAAAAGCCATTTATTTTTTGTGCAATTTTTGACAGTAATTTTTAACATGGAATAAATAAAAGGGGGATTTTCTACTCCTGAGATTTTGTACATTTAACCATTTTTAATGCCATTGATTACAGCTCAGTCATGCAGTTCCCCTTAAATGAATCCAGGGACATTTAGGACTGACTGAACTCGCTAAAATGCTGAATTTAATTTACCTTTCAAGAAGACTATAGCGGAGATGTCAGAGTTGAATTGTTTAACCTTCTGCCTCATTAAACACAACTTCTTCAACTTAGTTACTCAACCAGCACATCAGAAGCTGGAACCGCTCCCTCCTCACTCTCGGTTATGAAGTGTGGCTCCTGCAAGCAGCTGCAGAGATCAGTCTGTATGAGCAGAGAGACTTCCAGCACACGGGTAAACATCAGAACCCTCTTGCTGCTCCCACAGTGGGAAGCTGCTGCTGCCATGACGACAGAATAACCCTTCGCTTGCCGATCTGTTGAACGTTCACAGAGGAATCTTGCAAATTGAAGATAAAAAAAGCCAAAGCAAATAATGCATTTAACTTTTCAGTGGGATCTGCGGGTCGGATATTATGGAAACAAGTCAGCTGAGCTCGGAGAAGAAGTGAACAGACTTACGGCTCAGAAGGATTATTATTGATCAAAACATCACGGTGCCTTCAACTTGAACTGGATATAGTTTCATCTTGCATATCATGAGTTATTTATGAGTGGAAAGTGGTAGGAGGGAGGGTCTCTGAGGGTCTCTGAGGGTCTCTGAGGGTCTCTTTGGACGAGAGTTCAGGGGGAGCTGGAGGGGAAGTTGAAACCTGATATTAGTGGTTTTCATCTTTCCTTTCTGCTGCATTTTATAGGCAAATGACCGTATATAATAATGTTAACATAAGGAGAATTTTGTCTTCTGAGACCCGTCCCATTCATTTCTGTTCTTTGTAAGGGACATTTTATTCACTTGTTTCTCCCTTCTGTATTCGGAGTTCCCCAATCAGGCCCTGTAGTGTTCTGTAGAGAACGTCATGGGTTCTCCAGGGATGTGACGGGTTCTGCAGTGGTGGGACTCACATGAGGAGCAGAAAACAATGTTCCTCTACAGAACCAGAAAGAACCCACACCTCCAGGACTACCTCACCTAAATATCCAGACGACGTTCTGGACTTTCACGTTTGAACTAAAATATTTTATTGTCCTCGCAAGCAATGAGCGACAGAAGAGTGAAACAGAATTTTACTGTTTTGATATTATTGAACATTTCAATTCTTGTGTCAATCACTTTCTTCATTTTCTAAATTGAAAATGTCCTGGTGTCCTCTACAGTGGACATGCTGGGACATTAAAATAAAACATATATTTAAAGACATTTAGATGTTTTTAGGGCCAAATAGATATAAAATCACACAAAAAAGTAGTTGTGAGACACATTTTTCGGTTCTCAGGAAGATATTGTAAATCAAGTCCAAAGGGTAACTCCAGCGATTCAGAAGGGAAGATTACCCAGCTGGGGTAAATGTGTCTACTCACCTCCTATAGTGTGGAGGTGCTCAGGTCCTGGAGGGTCTGTATCCAGCATTGTTTCCCAGTCCAAACACACCAGTTATACCCAGTTATACTGGGTCAGCCTGAACAAGGAACAAGGAAAGCATCAAGCTGTCGATGCCCCTGATCTTTGAGTGTTTCTTACACACAGAGGTAAGACTGGACTGACTGGTGTGTGCTGAGAGCAGTAGAGCAGGGAGGCTCCAGGATCAAAGTTGGGAACCACTAGACATATTTTAGCTGATTCAGAGCTCTACACCATCCTCGGTTCTACCTATCCGCTCACGGACAAGGTCTTCCCAAACTGTTTTCTGATCGTTAAGTTGGTGGAATCATGGGAGGAACTCCTAGGAGAAACTTCTGAAGGGGAAAGGTAGCTAACATCCATGCCAGGAAGCTGAATATCATGTTATCGTCCTTTTTTTAGTTGCGCCTCTGGATTTTTTTTATTTATCACTGTGGGGTGAGGCAGTCCCTGAAGGTCGTGTGATGTGTTTAACAGGTATCTTAGTGAGGTAGCACTGATGTGTAAAAACACAGAAAGGATACAAAATCTTGTTGGCCGTAATGCCGATATTCTCAGGGATAAGTAAAAAAAAAAAGATCAGGGTTCGGGTTGATCTGAAACGAAGCCCCAGAGCGTGAGCAAAAATATCAGTCAATGAATTTTCATTTGCTTCAAAATCACAAACTTTGAAGATCTAAACGCCCAAAGGGAGCAAAGTTCTCTCGCCTTCAACTCACCAAACTACCTTGGTGAGGCTGCCGGGAGCGGGTTTTCTTTCCAGCTCATTGGGAAGGACAGAATCTCCGGATTTCTGCTCAACTGGAGAAACACGCAAGACCCCCAGAAGTAGCTAGGATTTCCTTTTTCATGTAGACAGATCACTCGCACTAGCTTTTTTTGCTCAGAACGACTCAGTTTCTGCCATAACTGCTGACAAAATGAATCTGAAATAGACGACGTTGGACGGTGCCTCGAAATCCCTAAAAAGGAAAAGCGATCAATATGCGCCGGGGTCATTTTTGTGGGCCGTGCTAATTGAAAGTGGCAGAATCCATTTCTATTGCGCCGGCAATAAAAACCTCACATCCTTTGGGTAGGAGGACAATTTATAGAAGTCTTTAATATGATTTCAGCGTCTTCAGGGGACTGCGGAAGAGTGCAGGTTGAGAAGATTGTGTTCTTTAGGACTTTCAGATGAAGAGCAATATGATTTAGACCCTCATCAAATGTGTATTTGCGTATTTGGACAGGTGACAAACCATCCTGTAATGCAGGCTTAAATGAGGCTACAGATAATGCCGCTTCCTCTAATCCGAGCTTTTGGCTGGAAATGATGGGACAATTGTCCATGAAGGCATCGGTTGCGGTGTCATAATCTTCGTGAACGCTCCCTGTTGAAACGCTTTGATTACAGTCATGGCATTGCTCTCAGATGTGTGACCAGTGACCCCTTTTCGCTCCGATCACTGCCAGCTATCCATGAAAGAGGGCCAGCCAGCTCTGATCAGGATCATTTGCTATTCATACGCGAGGTCCATTAGCAGAAATAACCCCCTGCGTCTTTGCTATTCTGGCAGTTGGACACGTGCATTTCACCACTAGCGCACAAAACCGGCCTTCGTCTAGACAGAACCATTTTGCTGCCTAATTTGGGAGAGATGCATTTAGTTAAATGCAAAATTTTTGAGGTAATTTTAAAAAAATATCAAGACTAGGCTATTATTTATCGCCATAAGGGAGCTCAGATCATTTAAATGCTTAAATTGGACACTCTTTAAGACTGTCTATATACTTTAATTGTAGCCTGCTGCTAGAACAGGCAATAAGCAGCCATTAAGTTATTCATATTTTCAGCCGTAGGGAAAGAACAGGGAATGCATATTTAGCAGAAAATTACACAAACGCCTCCAACACCGAGTATAATCATGAGTGTGAACCCTTATCAGTATTTAAGTGTCCCGTCTTTCCTTTTTTGCACCCTACTTCACCTTTAATTTGTCCATCCTTCATATTCAACGAGACACATTTACATCCCCTGGGGCATTCTTTACTCTTGAGCCTCTAAAGTGGTTAAACCAGAGAGCTTTAAAGAGATTCGATAGATGATCATAAAATAAGGTACATTTACAGGAGCTGATGTTCAGGAACTGATGGACTCACCAGTGCAAATCTTGGCAAACCACTGGAACTGCCCCTTCAGATAAACCACACTTCAACCTTTCATTTCTGAGAGAGGAGAAAATCAAGCAGCACTCTGGCCTCTCTGTCCAAACCTCCGCTGTGAGATGACTCAACACTGTGGGTCTGAAAAGATGTGTGGTTGTTCAAGAAGCTGAGAAACTAAAAATATATGGGCAATAGAAAAATGGTTTTCAACCTTTTCATCATTAAAGCCCACCTGTCTATCACAGTATGTGGCCAAGGCCACCCTGGCCACATTAGATTACGGACCAATGACCTGTCTCAATTTTGGATTTGCGGGCCAATCATAATTCTTCATGGCCCACCAGTGATTCGCAGTGCAGAGATTGAGAAACCGGTCACTAGAACACCCAAACTGGACATATAAGATGTAGGGAATGGTCAAGAGTGTTAATTTATAACTGAGATTTGTTTCAAAATTGAGAAGCAAGAAAACCCAGCTGACTTCCAAGCATGGATTTGGAGGCATTTTTCACGTAACAGGACAGCTGAAAACAGGTTATAATTAGAAAGCAATCTGTGCTGAATAAAAGTGTAAAAAAGCAGCAAGTATAGGACACAGTAAATGTTAAAATAATTATTGTTCCAAGGGCACCTGCGTTTAGTGAAAAAACACAAATGTGATGTGGTAAAAAAAATGTAAACCTGTATCCGTTCTGTACAGTGTACACTGAACTGCTAATGTAAATACCGATGTTAACTATGTATAGACTGTAGTTTGTGCTGATCTTTTCTTTGGTATGAGCAGAATAATTAAATTAATAGTTTAATTTACGGTAATAAAAACACAGGGCTTTAAGAAGAACAAAATGAAAAACAGGAGAACGATCAGAGAAACACACAAGATGCTTCACAGGGCAGCAGCCAATCAGCAGCATGGAGAAATAATTAGCATTCTTGGATTGGTTACTTTCAAACCTTCCACCTCTGAGTACAGTGGTATTTCACCATCCCAATACATGCTTTCTTTGTGTTCTTTGGACAGTCCCAAGAAAATGTATAGTTATAGTTTATATGGAAAGTATATGAATTTAGGTTAATATTTATGTTGCAAAAGTAGTAAATTATATTTTTCTTAAAAATGTAGCCCTAAAATTCATGAAAAATTATTTATCGCCATGTCCGCCACCCTCTGTCGCTCTAGTGCTGGTTGTTTGTGTTTGGGTGCAGCGGTGAGCAGCCGATGCTCATTCCATTCAGGAGCGTCTGATTACCTTCTGGCCACAGCTTTGTACACTAAAGACAGAAACATGCTTCTGGGCCTTCAGAATTTAAGGTTTATATTTAAAAACGGACATATGGAGTGGCCGACCATCATCTGTAATTCATGCATTAAGGAATTTTTGTATCTTCGGAGTATACCACATCTAAAATGTCAAAGCAAACCATACGCTAAAGGTACAGGACGGCTTCATCGCACTGAGGGTTCATTTGATAGTGTAGTGTTCTGTAAAATCTTGGATGAGAACCTTCTTCCCTCAGCCAGAACCCAAAACATACTGCCAAAGTAGCAAAGCAGTGTCTAAAGAAGAAGCAATAGAAGGTTCTGTAGTGGCCCAACCAGTCTCTAGACCTCAATCCTGTAGAACATCTGTGGAGGAACTGAAACTCCGAACAGCAGCCAAGAAAACTGAAGGATTTAGAGTTTCTGTAATGGTCCAAAATCCCTCTTGAGATGTTCAAACTTAAAGACTGACTACAAGAAACATCACCGCTGTGCTTGTCACCCAGCAATAAGTCATGTTTTACTTGGGTATCAAATATTTGGGCATCAAATACTTATTTCTCTCAAATGCAAATCAATTTATATCTTTAATCCAACATGTTTTTTCATGATTTTTGGTCAATATTCAGTCTCTCTCTATAAAAATGAAACTACCTCATAAATTAGAGACTTCATTCAGTCAGCAAACTTACAAATTCAGCAGGAGATCAAATAATTATTTTCCCCACTGTGTGTGTGTGTGTGTTTATTCGAGATTAAACAGACAACTTGACTGCTAAATCCATCCGTGCGCTCTGTGAGCAGCAGTCAAAACTCGTCAAGGTCTGAAATACAGCGTCTGTAAAACTACAGCGAACAGGGTAGAGGAGAAATTCATTTCACTACTAAAGGCAAAGCTTAAAATACTTTTAGTGTGGAAATACTGAAATAAATTCAGTACCGCTGTGAGCTGTAAATGCTCTACAGCCTTGTAAGCAAGAACAGGCAGAATTTGACAGCTGACGTCTCTGATGGGGCCTTTAGACCAGCATTGAAATGACAGAGAAATGATTGAAACATGTCCTCAAGCATGTTAAATAAAGTATACAGACCCTTTCCCATCCATCCATCCATCCATCCAATTTCTACCCCTTTATCCCGCACTCGGGTTGGGGGAGGGTTGTAGCCTATCCTAGCTGCTACAGGCGAAGGATGGGTACACTCTGGACAGTCGCCACCTAGGGGCAATTAAGTGTATCCCCAATCACGCATGTTTTTGGCTGTGGGAGGAAACCGGAGCTCCTGGAGGAAACCCACACGGTCACGGGGAGAACATGCAAACTCCACTCAGAAAGACCCTGTGTCCAACATGGGATTCAAACCTAGGACCTTCTTGCTGTGAGGCAACAGCACCCATTCCAATGAATTAGAATATCATGTCTTCACAGAATTCAAATTCTGTTTTCGTGGGTTTTAGGAGCTGGAAGCACAAATTATGCACAAATAAACAATTAAGTTCTTGAAATTGTTTAAATTGTGGGCCCTGAATCTATAATCAATTAAAGTTCAGTGTTTTGGAAATAAATAAACATTTCCATGATATTCTATTTCATTGGAAAGGATCCGTAGTTTCCCAAACACAGTAGGGTATCTTGCTACTTGTGGCTTTAAACAAAATTTAAGAATAATTATTGAAAGAGATGGCAGTTCAGCCACTTTCTAGGTGTGGAAAGCACTGTGAGTAGAGATAGAGCTGTTTGCTTTTAGCATTTAGGTGTTTTAGCATTGTCTGTTTCTCCTCAGGCGGAGGTGCAGAGACCTTTTCTTCATGAGAGGCAGAGATATTAGAAGGACATAGTGGGAGGTTAGTATACATACATATTTATATATGTATGTTATTTTTATATATACACCACATAGTGATCCACTATGGTTAAACCTAATAAAACAGGAGCAGCTGAAAGTAGAAGAAGAAGAAGAAGAGAGAGATTCTGATTCTGATATTCTGATTCATACTGGTTAGGGGTGGAGCCGAACCTGAATACGGTATTCGCAAAGGCACAAATAATGTGTTTTTTAAGATGTTTTTTTACGAATACCTGTTTCGAACAAATGCGTTTCCTCATGAAACCGCAGGGGATGCTCGGATGAATGAGTGAGTGAGAGGCAGATTTAACTTTCAGAAAGCGGAGTTTGATCAGGATTTTATTAGATTATGCTGCACTATTGGTGTCTGCTGTCGGGTTTCTGATTTTAAACTACGTGTTGCTGATAGCTTACATTTTCAATGCGAATGTTTTTAGATTCATTTTATAATCTAAGCCGCTTCCTCTGATCGTCTTTGTATATTTATTGTGTTATTCTCTTATGTTATGTTGTTGGAGTTTTCATGTTGCGTGTTGTTAGTGTGGATACTGTTAGTTAAGTGATGTCTTTTCTTGGCCAGGACTCACTTTCAAAAGAGACTACTGCCTCAATGTGACTGCCCTGGTAAAATAAAATGTTACAAATACTAACTGCTCCCCTAATCCTGGTTCTAATTCATGTTCTCCTTCCACCTCAGCTTTTTCCTACAGAATTGTTTAATAGAAATGTAACTGGTGGAAAGGATCCTTTGAAAACACCACAGTTTGTTGGGGTATTTGCAGGGTTACGGTTTCCTAAACTTGCCATGAATGCCACCTCGGGCCTCGGTTCAGACACAAAAAGACACTCAGATCCTCCCTCACAGCTGCAGACTGTGCAGATTCCTAGGAATTTAGTGATCTAGCACTCAAACAAACATCTCAAACAAGAAAACATCTCCAGCTCTCCTTAATAGAAAAGTAGAGAACTGGGCCAGCGAGTACCAGGTGACAGCCCCTGTCATTTTTCAGCCCCTCCACGTCAGCCGCCCGCCGCTCCTCGGCTGAGCCCTGTTCATGTTCCCGACTCTCTGTGCCGCTTGACTTCTCTCCAAGGACATTCAGATCTCGGGCCTCGGCTTAAATCGAAAAAAACAAAACAAAAAAAAACACATGGTGAATATAAAAATCTCAACATGAGAGTCACCAAACACCCAGAGCAGCATGTGCAGGACCTTCCAGCCGTCCGCAGCTGATTGCCTGTGAATTTAAGGCCATTGATGACGCAAATAAAAACAGGCGCTGGTGTAATAAAAGCGGCATATGGAATTTCTCTCACAGCATTAAAGCAATTTATAGTGAATCATCCATGGTGGAGTATTGTGTGCATTACCACAAGTTCATCACAGCAAACATGTTCATGTCGATCAGGTATTTGTCAACCATTTAGATCAGGGGTATTCCATCAAAAGTCACTGAGGTCTAGTTATTAAATTTCGTCCCAGCGGAAGGTCCCAACTGAAGTCCGTCTTGTGTCTTATAGCCTTCCCCTGTCCACATTTTCACATGGAAATGCAGGAAATGAAGTAACATTTTTACATTAAATAAAAGTAGTCCCAGGCAAGTAAATTCAAAACATACAAAACGCATTTAATTATCGGTCAAAACGTGTTGCAAACTATATTTGTTTTTTTCATCGTGACGGGTTTTGGGTTATTATCGCAGTTTTGTGGGGTGCTTGGATCTCCTGATGGGTCGGTTTGGATCTCCTGATGGGTCGGTTTGGATCTCCTGATGGATCGGTTTAGATCTCCTGATGGGTCGGTTTGGATCTCCTGATGGATCGGTTTGGATCTCTTGATTGGTCAATTTGGATCTCCTGTTGAGACGGTTTTGATCTCCTGATTGGTCAATTTGGATCTCCTGTTGGGTTGGTTTGGATCTCCTGATTGGTCGGTTTGGATCTCCTGATTGGTCGGGTTGAATAATAGCAAACAAGTTAATGAGTGCAAGGTGTCGAGCTGGGAAATGGTGGGCACAGAAAGTTCCAGTAAACTGGGACACTGATGCTGTCCTTCCTCACGTTCACTCAGGTTTGAGACGGTGGAGTGTCACAGGGCGCTTTTATGCCCATCCTACTTCACGGTTCTGCCCTTTCTAGCTAGGCTGCTTTAGCAAGCGACGCTATCTTAACTTGCACTCACAGATGGAAAGAATTCCATGAAACAGAACTAACTCTCTTCACTGTTTTCTTTGCATGAAGGGAACTGCTGCACAGCCTGACTGACCACCATGGGATCCCAGGTCATCGCCTTCACAGGCCTGCAATCATTCGGACCCTGCACCATAATGTCTTCGACTGTTTCAGCAGCTGCCAATTTCATACATGCTCCTCCACAAATCAGGGGCAACTGCTGCTTAAAGCTCCAGCGGCGTTTGTTGTCCCTGTTCCTCTTGTTTATGGACTACAGACTCATCCAACAAATCTCCCTTCATGGACTCTTAGTCGCTCTGACTCTATTAGCTGTTGATGGCCTTTCTGTCAATGATCTTGATCGTTAAGACCTTCTCTTGCTATTCTACCCCAGAAAGTCTCTCTTTTCTTTCTCTCCGGGTCGACCTGAGGAGGATGGGTCCCCCTGCTGAGTCTCAGTTCCTCTTGAAGTTTCTTCCTCCAGCTGAGAGAGATTTTCCCTCACCTCGACCAACTTTGGCTCACTAGGCTGTCGGATCTGGACTCTGTAAAGCTGCTTTGTGACAACTTGGTTACTAGATAAATTAAATTGAACTGAACTGAATATAATTCACACCCCCTCTATCGCCCAACACCATGCTAGTACAAGGTCCAAATACTGATGAAATTCAAACAAATCTGCATGGTTGAAATCTCCAGGCATATAAACGATCCATCTGGACGTGAGTTTCTGGATGTGGCTCTGTAAAGTTTGCCAGATTTGCATTAGCGCTGGCAGCGATGTGCATCACACCAATAAACATGGCGGTGAATTCCTGTGGTAAGTGGAATGGTTTTCAGACTTCCCCAACAATGAGGAGCGAGTAATTCCTAACACGGCATTCCTACTGATTTGAATAGATCTGAATTTTGCTCAGTTCAGTTCATTTGCATTCATTTAATTTTTCATTCAATTCTGCATTCTGTTCCATTTCGAATCCCAAGGTCCACTGACAAACATGCGGCTTCCAGTTCCATTGGCATGAGTGTCAAGTCTAATGTCTCCTGTAAGGTTTAGTGTGAGAACTCTACAGGATTAGTAATACAGCCCTACAGCTTTTACCTGCCTTCTCCCTCTTTAATTCTTCAACACAGGCATTCAGCTCCAACACTGCAGCTTGCTGAGCATCAACAAGCCTGCTGGTCTTGCTTGACTTCTCATGAAGGGCTCCAGAGCTTGTGCTAAACTCAGACGAGTGTACAACCCAGACAGTGATATCAGAAAAGCTGACATAAAAGGTTAGGCAGCGTTAGACAGGTGGGAGGAAAGATCCTCTACCTGCCTCCTCCTTCCTCTTCTGTAACTCCACTTCAGATCCACTAGTTCTGTCTCCTGTGTCTTCGTTAAGTTCCCAGTAGTGCTGGACCTCTCCTCAAGGGCCTTCAGTTCTTCAGCTTGAGCTGCACCAGAACAAAAGAACAAAGTCGATTCGATTCTATTCCTTTTCTTAATTTCAAGAACCCCCTCCCTCTACTGGCACCGAGCTAAAAGAGGCAATCACGAGCACTACAGTACATGAACATGAATTGTAAAAACGAAACCCAGGAGCCTTACTCGGGATGTCAGTTACCCGTGTTGTCTTTCTTTTATTTTTCCAGTGTTGTCTGAAATGGTTCAATTTTTTGTAAACAAAAGGAGGTAAACGATGTACAATAAAAAAAGGCAGGCTCCAGAGCAGTCTGTTACTGTTTATTTTTATAATACATGTATATTACTACTACTACTACTCCTACTGCTACTGCTACTACTACTACTCCTACTGCTACTG